>PVHP010024356.1:0-26649 GCA_004024765.1 Zapus hudsonius
TACTTTTCCAACAAGCCACATCCCAAGTCCCAGAGCATGGCGTTCTTGATGAATGATCATTTTCTATCACGAGTGGGATGAAATTACTCGATTTGCTATATAACATGTTTTTCCCCCCTGCGGAAGAATATGTGATTTATTTATTTATTTTGTGTGTGTGTGTGTGTGTGTGTGTGTGTGTGTGTGTGTGTGTGTGTGTAGTGTGGCATGGTGTGTATGTGTGATGTGTGTGCATGTATGTGTCCCTGTGGTCCCGGCAGCCAGGGGTCACTAGCCTGCAGTGGCTGGTGTGGCAGGTGGCCCACTCCATTGTTCTTTTACCTGGTCTTGTTTTGAGCCTGAGCCTTTTTTTATGCCTCTGGAATTTGGGGGTCTCTGCTCACTGAGGGACTGGGGTTCCAGGCACAGGTGACCGCTCTCAGCTGTTTCACTGGTGTTTGAGTTGGAAGCACACTTAAGTGCTGCCGAGCCTTGAAAGTGAGGTGAGGCCTTAGGGTAAGCAGTGGGTCTTTCTGGTGGTGTTGGCGTGCGTTGCATTTCATCCATGGACCTTTCAGTATGGAAACACGCACTTGAAGTCTTGGAAAGTTTCTTGCATTAGTTCTTTGAAACATTCCCCTCTTTATTTTACCTGTTATTGAGTTTTACAACTTTTTCAACTTCATCTTCTAAATTTTTGAAACATTTCATTTTAATTCAATTTTGTTTTCAGTGTTAGGGGTTGAACTCAGGGGGCCTTGTGCATGTTAGGCAAACGCTCTACTATTGAGCTTCATGCCAGGCTTGAAAGTCAGGTTTTGATGTCTCTCTCTCTCTCTCTCTCTCTCTCTCTCTCTCTCCCCACATGTTCATGTGTGAGGGCTGGCGTGCACATAACCTTAGCACATGTGGGGAGGTCAGAGGTCAGCCTGCATCACAACCCTGGGTGTGTTCTCACGTTCCCCTTTCTTTGAGGCAGGATCTGTCCTTGTTCACCACTGCGTTGCCAGGGCGGCTGGTCTGGAAGCTTCTGCCATGCTCTTGTTCTCACCTCCCTTCTCACCGTAGGTAAACTGTGATTACAAATGCCAGCGCTGTTATGTCCAGATTTACATGGGTGCTGTGGATTTGAACTCAGCTACCCATGCTTGGGCAGAAAGCACCTATCGGGCTGGAGAGATGGCTTAGCGGTTAAGGCACTTGCCTCTAGTGGCTAAGGCCCCTGGTTCAATTCCCCAGTACCCACATATGCCAGACCCACAAGGTGGTGGCCCTGGTGCCCTCTCTCTCTCTCTCTCTCTCTCTCTCTCTCTCTCTCTCTCTGTGTATCTCTCTGCTTGAAAATGAATAAATAAAATATTTTTTTAAAAAAGCACCTATCCACCAGGCCATCTCCCTAGCCCTCTGGTGTTTTTAATTTTTTTGAGCTCTATTCTGTCCCTTCTTCCCTTCCTCTGTTGTTCCCTCCCTCCTTCCCTGTCTTCCCTGATTTCTTCTTGTCTTATTTCATTAATGCAATGTTTTCTTTTACTTTTGAATGGATAACAATTATAGGGTTTTAAAAAATAGGTGTCGGGCCTGGGGAGATTGCTCAGTGGTTAAAACACTTGTTTATAAAGCCTTCTGGCCTGGGTGTGATGCCCCTGTGCCCATGTAAAGCCTGTTTCACAAAGTGGTGTGTGCATCTGGAGTTTGTCTGTAGCAGCAAGAGGCCTGGGTGCATCCATATACTCTCTCTTTGCAAATAAATGAATGAATAAATAAAATAAAATGAATAGATGTTTTCTTTCTTCTTTTCTGCTGCCTACATGGTCTCTGTTTTCTGGGAGTTTCTTTTAAATTTAGTGCTTCTGCTTTGGTCTGACTTCTGTCTCAGATGTCTGACGTGCTTTACTGGGAATAGTATTTAAGCCACATAAGTACCAGTGGAGTGCCCAGGTAGGTGAGCAGGCTTTACAGATGTTGTCTGTCCTCATTGGCAGAGGGACTTGGGGGTAGTGGAATTCAGTTCTTTAAGGGCTCCTCAAATCTCTGACCTCCGGAGTGTGCCTAGATCCCCCTATTTTCAGTATAGTCCCTCAGTGACTGGTGTCTGAGTTCAAACCCTCCCATTCTCACTGTCTTTAGAAAGCGTCTTGTTTTCTGCCAGTGGGAGAGATTTTGGCTGAGGGGCAGAGATCTCAGAAGTGAACTATTTATAAGTACACTACAGAATTTTGAGGTCCTAGTCACTGCACCCTTCCCTTCCAGGTCTACATGTGCCATACATTGATTCTTCAAGATTCTCCCCCAATTGTTGGGTTGGTAATGTGCCCCATCAGTTACCACACATGCTTCCGCGTCTTGCTACCAAATCTTACCTGTTATCATTGGGTATTGAGATTATGGGCAATTTTCTCCCTTCCTTGCTTCCTTCCTTCCTTCCTTCCTTCCTTCCTTCCTTCCTTCCTTCCTTCCTTCCTTCCTTCCTTCCTTCCTTCCTTCCTTCCTTTCTTTCATTTTTGAGGTAGGGTCTCCCTCTAGCTTAGGCTGATGTGGAATATGTAGTCTCAGGGTGGCTTTGAACTCACATTGATCCTTCTACCTCTGCCTCCCTCCTGAGTGTAGAGATTAAAGTCATGCACCACCACACCTGGCTGCTCCTTTTCTGTCTTCCTTATTTTTCTCTTACACACACATACACATGTGTGTGCACATGCAGTAAGTTCTTGTTATCTGGAAAACATCCAACTAAGTAAAAAGATATTATATAGATATATTAAAGGGTTGATATTTGCCATTAGATTCAGATTCAACAACTAGGTTAACTATACTAAACTGTTGGTCCATACAAAACAAAGGTTGTGTCAGCAATTTCATATTATTTAATTTAATATATCTGACATAATGCAGACTTTAGAAGGTGTCACTGCCTGGCCCAGTGTGTGTGTGTGTGTGGGGGTGGGGTTTATGGTCTAAACAGGCTAGACTCAAAGTAAAGACAACATGGAGAATTTTTTAATCGCTAGAAGGCTCTATCAGGATTTTCCACATGGCCACGGTATGTGCAATTCTCTAAGGCCATTTTTTCAGGTTCCACTAGTTAAAGAGTTTCATGTGCTAGCCTGGTTAGTAGGAACACATTACTGTCAATTTAAATGGTATGGAAGAACAATATTAATTCTTTCATTTCTCCCTTACTAAAGCTTCAATGTTTCCATATTTATAATTTTCTGTCTCTTAGGTTACAAAACCTTTGAAGGCAGGCACCCCTGTACTACTTGTATTTATAAACTACTTGGGTACTCGTCCAGTGTATCACACAGTAGTTTCTCAATAGGGACTTATGGGAGAAAATACCACAAGCAAAGGGCTTGTTTTTATTTTTGGGAACACAGTGTAATACATACCAGATTCAATTCTCCCTCTTCACATCGACTGTTGGGAAGCTCAGAGTCCCAATTGTACCACAGTTCTAAGCAGTGCCCTCTGACATCTCTGGTCAGATGCGCCAGGGTCTTTGTACTGGTTTCTGATTGGTTCTGTAACTCCTGTAAATCTTGTGGCACAAAATAATAAGAATTTATGATCTTACAGTTGTGGAGAGAAGAAGTTCAAGAGTCAGTGTTCTTTCTGGAAGTTCTCTGGAAATTTCTATTTCTTTGCCTTTTCTAGCTCCTAGCTCCATTTATATTCATTGCCTTGAGGCTCCATCCTCTATATTATTATTATTATTATGATGATGATGATGATGATGATGATGATGATGTTTTTTTTTCCAGGTAGAATCTACTCTAGTCCAACCTGTCCCGGAACTCACTTTGAAGCCCAGAGTAGCCTTGAACTCATGGTGATCCTCCTCCCTCAGCTTCCCAAGTGCTGGGATTCAAAGCGTGGGTCACTACCTTGGGCTATCTTCCTCTCTCTTCATAACCCCGCAGTGAGACAGGCGCTGTGATACACAAGTGCATCTCATCATGAAAGGGACAGAAGCAGGAGGACTAAGAGCCGGAAGCCTGCCTGGGCTACACAGTGAGCCCCAAACAAGACAGAACCCTCCATTTTACATACGGATCATATTCACCCTGCGTCCCCTTCCCTCGTCCCCTCCCCCACTCAGCGAACCTCTTCTGTTTCCCTAGATCCACTTTTACTTTGATGTCTTTTTTTGTGACCCACTGAGTTTTAAAAAATATTTTTTCAGGTTTTAAAAAACTTTTTATTGGTAGCTTTTATAATTACAGACCATAAACCATTATGATTCCCCCATGTTTCCTCCTCTTCTCAATTAGTCTCTGGTTTGTTTCGGTGTCATCATCTTTTCCTCCCACTATGTATAGGTATCATCAGGCACTGTGAGGTCATGAATATCAAGACCGTTTTGTGTCTGGAAGTTTGCATTGTAAGCAGTCCTACCCTTCCTTTGGCAAAAATATTTTTATTTATCTGAGAATTGGGGAGAGGGAGAGAGAGAATAAGTATGGATGTGCGAGGGCCTCTTGCCCCTGTAAACAACCCATTTTGTGTACCTGGTTTTATGCAGGTACTAGGGATTAAATCCTGTGTCTCAAGGCTTTGCGAGCAAGCGCCTTTAACTGCTGAGCCACCACCCCAGCCCCTACTGAGTTTATTAGGATTGCTTGTATGAGCATCGATGGGACATTATTTATCAGAGCGTGGACAATTCACCAGTGGCTACACCCCTTCCCTGGAAAATATTAACTGCCAATAACTCCTCAGGGAGGGATGGGAACTTCAGGTCATCCTCCAGCACCCATAATGGAATGTTGACGGCCCAAACTTGTGGAGATCTTATACAGTTCGTGAGTGCCTCAGCCCTGCCATGTCACAGCACTCCTCCCCATCCTCCAGATCTTACCTTCTTTCCACTCCCTCACTCACTGCATCTTTACTAATCGGCAAGGTGTCTACTAACTGCATCTTCCCAGGAAAAGTCAGGATTCACCCCGGAAAGCCGGATTAAGGAATCACGAGCTATGCATGATGCCCTTTTCTACTAATGATCAGAATTGCTCTGCAAATTATAGAAAAAGTTTCTTTTCCCTCATAGGCACTGAGTTATTTTCTTAGAATAATTTGGTACAAACTATTTTTTCCACTGCTTTTTCCTCTCCTTCTCACTAGGATTGGAGATAAGGGAAAAAAAATGGAGCTCTGGATTCAAAGCTTTTTTTGTTTGTCGAAGGGCCTTGAAGTGAGGAAGATGTATATGTGGGTGGGATCCCCCAGGAGAGAGAGATGATCAGAGAGGGCTCCTCCGGGAGAAAGAGGTCCTTAAAACCTTTCTCCTGATCTCAGGCCTTTGAGCATGACACACAGAGAAATCTTTTTCTGTTCTCTAGTACAGTAGTCTTGTTTCTTGACAAAGTGCCTTTGACCTTCCATATAGGCTATCCTTCTGTGTGTGCATGGGGGGAGGGGGAGGGTCTCAACATCTGTCCAAGGTGCTGGAACCGAGCAGAGGGAGTTCAGCTGTCTGCTGTCAGGCCATCCTGGGAGGGCATCAAGTATGTCGCTTCTTCCCAGGACTTCCTTCCCCATAGGTGCCACATGCCACGATTATACACAAACATTATTTGCCTGATTGTTGCAGTGTGGGCCTGGAATAATTTTAATTAACAGGAAAATGGTCCTCAATACACCGATTAGACCTCTTCAGGTACAACAAGATAAAAGCCTGATAATTTGGATGGAGTACTCTTCTTAAACGTCTACTCTAGGCACAGCAGCCAATGGGAAAGCCAGGCTCGCTCCCACCTGATCCAATGAGTAATTAGGAGAGGGCTTTTTCTTCTCTACCCTCCCTCCACCCCTCTCCCCAACTGAAGCTTAACAGGTTGGCGGTATAATTTGGAGACTTTCAGGGGTGTCATAGTAGAAGCTTAGGCAAGAGCCAAGACATCTCCTTCCATTCCCCAGACACTGACCAGCTGGGTTTGAAAAGCGAGAGAAGGAAGGAGCTGGAAGCAAGCAAGGTGGGGAACGGCTCTCAGCAAAGTTTGAGAGGGACCCTGTGGCCATGAGTGATCTGGGCACCCAGAAGGCCAGCGACGGCACTGTGTCTCGCCTGCTCAATGTAGTGGAAAGCGAGCTCCAGGCAGGGAGGGAGAAGGGAGATCCTACGGAGAGGCAGCTTCAGATCACCCTGGAGGATGCGCCCCTCTGGCAGAGATTCAAGGAAGTCACTAACGAAATGATCGTGACCAAGAATGGCAGGTGAGTTTATCTGCCACCCTGCCTGGCATGGGAGGCGAGACACCTTGAATATTGAAGAGGCTGCAGCTCTCCAGTCAGAGGCGACAGGGTCCTATTGAATCGGCTTAGAGAAGGACTGTCTCAGCTGGCTGTCCCTCAGAGAACTTAATTAATTTCTCTGAGATCATCAGAGAAGTGGAACACGAAGCCACCTGTCTTACATGCGTGTTAAGTGGAGAAATTAGGGGAAATTACTATGAAGGGGGGACATGGCCCATGCATTGGGAAAATGTACTCAAATGTCAGAAAGTGGTGCTACGTGTTGACTCGCTGTGTACCCTGGGGCAGACCTGAACTCCAGCCTCATTCGGATCATGTGAAAGTTGATTTTTATTTGGATGTTGTTGGATGGTTTCTTTTCAAGCTCAGCAAACTTGCCAGAAATTCTTGACTAGTTGTAGACTGGGAGCAAAAGGGTAGATTTAATCTCATTTCCTATTGCTTTGTTGGCATGCTCTTGTGAGTGTTCATTTGTGATTGTGTGTTTGTGTGAAGCTGTTGCAGTGATAGCTAATGAGCCATAGCTCACTGTTGAAGAGAAGTTCTCTCTCTCTCACACACACTCTCTCTCTCTCTCTCTCTCATTGCAATGAAGTAGGGATTAAAGGAAACGGGTCGCTGCTGGTATTTCCCAGAGCCCGCTAAGGGCCTTTCAAAGTAATAATAAAATCTTGAGCTTAACAGTGGACAGGCAGGTATTTTGAAAAGGAATCTCACGGCTTGCAGCTTGGCTGCACTGACTCCCAACATTTGGTAGATGCGTACATATCTTTTGGTACCCATGGGCACAAAAGTCCAAAACGCTACATTCAGTAGCATTGGTTTGGGCAGGACTCTTATTGTGACACTTGGAGAGACATTCTTTCTGTTCATAGAGAAAAGTTGAAGCCAGCGGAACTTTAGGAAGGCTTTCGTCCTTGCGCAAAATGCTTCTGTTCCTGATGTCTTGGCTTTTGCAGCAGAGAATGAACTGTTCCTTGTCTATCTGGGAGAGCTATGAACTTGAAAGCCCATGAAGGACACTAAAGGTGCTTCGTAAGTGAAGGTTATCCTGGAAATAAGGGCATTTGGCTAAATTGTGATTATACTGGTAATAAGACTACCAACCTTGCTTAAGAGTTACATTTTTATCTCTAAATGTATTCCCACATGTATATGCATAGACTTATTGCTGGTTAATATTTATAATTTTAATTAGACTTGTTTCTTCTCAGGTCTGTATTTACACATTATTTTTGCCTTGTTAGAACGAAATATAAAACGTGATTTTAATTCCAAGAAATTACTCAAATTATTAATTGGATTTAGTCTCTTTCAAAGATGAATGATGATACAATGTAAACATTTAATTATGTGTGGTTCTGGGCAGAACCTTCTTGCATGCTTTCTACTGTTGGGTAACACCATACTAGCTAATTTCTAGCTTCCATTATTTGGCCAAGTGGCCAAATACTGCAACAAAAATAAGTCCAATAGACATTAAAGTATTTTACTAAAAATATTTCAGTAAAAGCAACAAAAGTTATTGAAACATTATACAATCCAATTTAACAATAAGTTATATCAGAAAGTTCTTTTACCATTTAAGAAGAGTACTTCTTGCCTTTTTTTCACTTCAGTAAAATTTCTTCTAATATTTAAGTTAAAAAATTTCCATGTTTAGGGCTGGAGAGATGGTTCCGTAGTTGTGGTGTTTGCTTGCAAAGCCCGATGGCCCCGTTTGATTCCCCAGTACCCAAGTAAAGTTGGATATACAAAGTGGCAAATGCATTTGGAGTTCATTTAAAATTAAAAAAATTCATTTTTTTTTTTTTTAATATTTTATTTATTCATTTTTAAGCAGAGAGAGAGAGAGAGAGAGAGAGAGAGAGAGAGAGAGAGAGAGAGAGAGAGAGAGAATACCAGGGCCACCACCTTGTGGGTCTGGCTTATGTGGGTCCTGGGGGAATTGAACCCAGGGCCTTAGGCACTAGAGGCAAGTGCCTTAACCGCTGAGCCATCTCTCCAGCCCAAAAAAAAATTTCATTTTTAAAGTCATTCCTTATTAATTGTGTGAAAAATATTCTTTGTAGAGGAAGTGTAATTATGGTCAAACTGGTTTTTATCTGCTAATGAATATTTTTCTTACATTCGCTTTAGATCTCTGAGTCTTAGGGTTAAGATTTTGCCATGTTTTAGAGTTCCCTTTCTACCTTAGAGAATGAGAGGAAGGCAACTTTGTAAGAAGTCAGTGAGGTCAGCGATGAATGAGCATGCCTGGCATTACTCTGGTCTCCTTGGTCTTACAGAATGAGAAATCAGTGCACGATTGTTCTGAGCATAGCCACTGCTTTCTTATTTCATCTTTTCTTTGCTACCTTCTTCCTTCCCTTTCCTCCCTACATCTCTCCCCTAGGTCTCCTTTTTGACTCATTTTCTTCATCTATAGACTCCACACTTGCCTTCCACACTGCCTCCAGAGCCTCACATAGGCTGATTTGTGCTCATTCTCCGTGGAGAAGAATGCAATGCTCAGCCCACCCTTTTTCATTTTTGTTACCTGCCAGGCCCTGCAGGTCACCAGGTTTGGAGATATTTTCAAAAGCTTCATTTGGGGCAATCAGATCACCCCTGAACACTTGTGCTCCTCTTGTTTTATTTCCTCTTTTCTGACACCTCCTGCCTCAGCCTTCCAAGCAGCGGAACAGTCTGTGTTGCAGGCCCAGTGTAGTTTTCTTTACCCATAACGTCTTTGTCTGAGGGGAAGGTGTTGTATTGCATGTATATTTCTAGGCAGTTAAATAATTTTGATTTATTTAAATTACACCTAAGCAGGATTTAAGAAATCAGACATCTTTCTGATGTACCTAGTGTTTCTAATTTCTATGATCAGCAGATGTTGGGAAGGGCGGAGTTCGAATCTGCTGGTGATCAGGGGTGTTGGTGCCAAAATACTCGGTTGATATTGCTGCTTTCAGCAAGGGCAGAGCAGGAGAGGAGCAAATTAAGATTACACCTCAGGCCGGTTCAGGTTATAATCTGGGCAGTCCATGAACATTTTTCCCTTGAACTTTGCAGTCATAACTGGAGGGTCATATGCACTTGAGTAATCTGCCTCTAACCAGTCCCCCTTGATCCTGGATGCTGTTTCTCTTTTGTTGTTCATGTCTGATTCATATGCCATGGGCACCAGTGGGTGTGCTTCCTCTCCCATCAGCACCCATGGGCCCTGCATCTCACACACATACAGCTCCCCCTCCCCACCCCCCAAAAGCTTGGGTGAGTGTTTAATGACCTTTGTAGTTTAGTGGGAGATGGAGGAAAGTGCTCACGAGCAAGACTTCCTGGATTTTCCTTTAAACCACCTTCCTTGCAGATCTGCCTCATCTCTGTCCCCTTTCTCCTCACTGGTCTCCAGCGGGGCTTCCTCCCAAGATTCCCTGTTGGTGCAATAAAAACTGGACAGCCAGCCTCTTGTCAAAGCCTGAGCCAAGTTTGTCACAAAGCACTGATTCGCTTTGTCACATTTTCTCCTTTCCCCCCTCTCGGCTCCCCTCTCTTTTTCTTTGAAGAGACTGGATTACGTGTAATTAGGTTGTAAGTGGGACTGATTTACATATTTCTAAACTCTTCAAAGACTTGGGTCTTTCTATTACCATTTGGGGGAGAAATGGAGGAAAACCCCAATTTGACTAGAAGTGCATTCCATTCCTGACAACAAAGTGCTGTCATGAGTGGTGACCACAGGGACATAGATGATGTGTTCAGGTCATTGTAAGGGAAGACAAAGATGGAGAAGGGGAAAGTGAGGTAGGAGAAGGTGAACGTGACTTAGAGATAGGTCTAGTCCCAGTTTTAAGACCTTTGACAAGTTGACAGACTTGTTCGTTCCTCATTGGGTTAACAGAGATTATAAAAAGTACACAGCAGAGCAGGAGAGATGCCCAGTGGTTAAGGCACGTTGCAGTCAGCTTTCTCATTGCTGGCAGAAATAACATGACCAAAAGCAAGCTAATGGGATGAAAGTGTTTGTTTTGGTTTACAGACTCGAGGGGAAGCTCTGGGATAGCAGGGAAACCATGGCATGAGCAGAGGATGGACATCACCTCTTGGCCAACATCAGGTGGACAACAGCAGCAGAAGAATGTAGTAACACCCATAAGTCCACCCCTAACAACACACTTTCAACAAGTTTCCAGTTCCAAAATTTCCATCAGCTGGGGATTAAGCAATCAAAACGCATAGGGTTATGGGGGACACCTGAATCAAACCACCACAAGGCACTTTCCGGCAAAGCTTAACAACCTTGGTTTGATTCCCTAGAACCCATGTAAAGCCAGATGCACAAAATAGTGCATGCAGCTGGAGTTCCTTTGCAGTGGCTGGAGGCCCTGTTGCTCTCTCTCCTCTCTCTGCTTATAAATAAATGAAATAATTCATTCTTATTTGAAAAAGTACATGGCATCTCTTAATTCTGTATGTAGTGATAAAAAACAAGAATGATTATAAAGTTCTTGGTAGAGGGAGTACTAAGGAACATAAGTCATGCAACCATTTTTCAGCTGTGACCTCTTTCAGGCGATAGGGCACGCTAGCTTCTTTGTTGATAGTGTTATTGTGATATGCTTTATGTAACACATCACTCATCCACTTAAGGTGTAGGACTCAGTGGGTTTAGTGTCTTCACACAGTTGTGAATCCTCTACAATTCATTCTACAGCATCTTCATCCCCCTCTGAAGGAAACTCTGTATCCTTCCAGTCATCACCTGCCCACAAATCTCTGTTCTGCTTCTGTACGTTTCCCTATTCTGTTTTCATATCAATGAAATCATACACTATGCGGTTCTTTGTGAATGGCTTTTTCATGTAGCAGAGTGTTCAAGATGCACCCAGAACTTCATCCCTTTTTGTGAGCAAATGAATTACTTTATATAGTTATAGCACTTTGAATATTCACCAGTTCATGGAGCTGTGTGGATGTGTGTTGACCAGTAATGCTGTTGTGGACATTTGTGTGTCCATTTTTGTACATGTAGAGCTAGGAATGGGATTGCAAGACTACATGGTAACTGAGTCTAGTTGCTAGACTTTTCCAGAATGACCGCACCATTTTTCATCCTTCCCAGCAATGAGTGGGTTCCAGTTTTTCTATATCCTCACCAACATTTGTTATTGTCTGGCTTTCCTGTGGTAGCCTTCCTCGATGTGTGAAGTGGCATCTTACTCTTGTGGTTTTTGCATGGCTGGTGACGTTGAGCATCATTCTGTGTGATCTCCATTTCCTTAAAGCATCAAGTATATCTCTGGATGTAGAAGAAAGAAGAAATATTATTACGTGATTCTTTCTTGATTGAGCTCTCACATCATAGAGCCGAGGAGTGAGAGGAGGGCTCTATAACCTATTGGGCATGACGGAGACTGTGAATCTTTCCTTCTCTTCCAGTTTGTCAGTAGGCCAGTCTTACTAGCACCTCTAGGCCCCTGTACTTGCCAGTCCTTTTGCCTGTGAGTGTACCTTCTGTGGTTTCTTGCATGACTCACATTTTTTCCTTAGTTCAAATGTCTCTGTTCAGGCCCTCTAATGTAGTTTCCTCTGTGACATCACCCATGTTTGCCCCTTACCAAAGAGCTCATGGCTCTCTTGCAATCTAAACTTACATGTTGAAAACAGTCCCCCTTGGAATTTTTGAGGCTGATTTCCTTGTGAGGCTGTTAGCTTCACTAGCAAGACACTGGGTCTAAGATGGCTGGTTTTTTTGGTCAACAAATCCTTACCAGAACAGTTCCTAGTAGAGAGAGGGCACTCAGAAAATTATTTGTTAAATGAGTGAATAAATCTCTAATTAGATAATTAGATTTGGGAAAACATTGACTTTTCCTTTCATTGTAGGCCAGCCATACTAACTTTCTGGAAGTCTCAATGAAGTTTGAAGAAAGGTGTGAATGTAATACAAAAGAGGGCAGAGGAGGTGGGCAGAATGAGATGAAGCATGTCTGTGCTTCGTGAGCCCGTGTCCTTGTGTAAAGCAGGGACATAGTAAGCCTTTCCTTCTTGAGGCAAAACAAGCCTTAATGATGTATATATAGCACAGGTTAAATCCCAGGCGCAGAGTGATCACTACTGTCACGAGAAAGCCTGCCTTGTAGTTCACCACTTCCTAAGAGGAAAGTGAGGGTGACCCAGGGCCACCCTTCCATCTGCTCCTTGCTGTCGCACCATTCCACGACACAGCCCAGTGTGTGGCGAACAGATCTGCTTTATAGCTTTCCTGCTTTTAAACAGTTTACACGAGCTACATATTTCTTGGTTCTTTAAAAGACCGCTAGTGCATGAAATGACCATTATATAGGCATCATTCAATGTTTTAAAATAAAATAAAATTAAAAAAAATTAGTACTTTAAGAGATCATTTTTAGCTGGTTGTGGTGGCTCTCACACCTTTAATCCTAGCACTTGGGAGGCAGAGGTAGGAGGATCTATGTGAGTTCAAGGCCAGCCTGAGACTACAGAGTGAATTCTAGGTCAGCCTGGCCTAGAACACAACCCCACACAAAGAAAAAATAAAGAAGGAAAGAAAGAAAGAAAGAAAGAAAGAAAGAAAGAAAGAAAGAAAGAAAGAAAAAAGATCATTTTTATTTCCCATGAGTCTTTGTTAATGACCTTGTGCATTCAGTGGTCTCTTGCTGTTTACACTTGGCCATTACTATTATAATAATTGGACATTTTCTATAGATTTTAATATTTTTTATTTGATATCAAGAGAAAATACTAGAGAAAAATACTTGCATTGCTTCTATTGAAGAGAAAAACAGAAGGAAACAGGGCAGTGAAGGTCTTACATTTTAGGCAGCAGGAAAGGAAATGATCTCAGGGAGTTGAGGTGGGAGAGGCAACTTTTAATCAGGAATTTCAAGTCGGAATGCATCACCTGATACATTTTTCTCTGAGAAATTTGATTTATTTCATATACTTACTCTAGCCTGTTTAAACTAATTTTCTCTCCTTGAACACAGCAAGAGAGCCTTATAAAGTTGCAAGAGCTCACTTCTCGTGAAGTGCTTATTCAAGTGCTCTGTAAGTATTGCCTTACTGCCCTCAGACCCAATCTGCTCAGAATTCTACCAGAGTCACGCTGGAAGTTGGAAGAACACACAGTATTAGCGCTGCCTCTCTCTAGCCTGGCTGACAGGAGCCATTTTCCTCAGCTTCTCTTTCTGGAAATCAAGTGGAGGTAGAATGGGGGATTTGCTAATAATGGTTATGGTGTCTCTCTTGGGGGTGATGAAGATGCTGTGGAATCAGAAACTGGATGTTTGGGTAGATTATCCAAACATCTGTGAGGGTGGATGAAGGATCTCTGAATCTAGATTTATGTATCTCAACGTGTCTTCCTCGAACAGAATTTCCCACAAGATGTTCAAGGAAAAGATAGCTTTGCTGTCAGGTAAGTTTAGGTTGAGCAAAATCCCACACTGTATCCTCCGTGTTCATGGAGTGCATCGGTATGGGAACGGTTCTGAAACTTCTGTAGGAGTTCCCCTTGCTTTCTCATGCAGCCGTGCCTTCCTTACATGCTACTTTTATTCAGGATCAGTGTTTTTGGTGAGTCTGGGAAGGACAGGCTTGTGGCATCAGGATGCCGCCGGGGATCTGTGAAGGGCCTCTGTGGAAATGTGGCATGGGATGACACACCTTGGTCTGAAGTTTCTTCTTCAGTGGAGTGACTGGGTCAGCAGTCTGCAGATTTGAGCAAGAAGCTCAGCCTCTTGTAGTCAAGCTCCAAGATCAAATGTATTGATAGAAGTCTCTGGTGGAATTGGGGCTATGGGTTTGGCTTCTATGTACCCTTCCTTCCAGAGTATTCCATGGAAGATCACCTCAGGGGAGGGGGGCTTCTGGGTGGTATGGGGGAGGGTGTTCTCACATCCCTCCTGTGGCTGTTTCTGACTTTCCTTTCAGACGGATGTTTCCTGTCCTGAAGATTAGTGTCACTGGACTGGACCCCAATGCCATGTACTCCCTCCTTCTGGACTTTGTCCCAACGGACAGCCACCGCTGGAAGTATGTCAATGGGGAGTGGGTGCCAGCAGGCAAGCCAGAGATCTCCAGCCACAGCTGTGTCTACATTCACCCGGACTCCCCCAACTTCGGGGCGCACTGGATGAAAGCTCCCATCTCCTTCAGCAAAGTGAAGCTGACCAACAAGCTCAATGGAGGTGGGCAGGTACGCTGGCCTCCCCACACACCAATCAAGAAATATCAAGGGTGCATTTAGGCAATTAGAGGGGTCCTCACCAGCCTCTTCTCCCACTGAAGCCAATTATTCCCTGGAGCCCAAATGTAAACAGGAATAAACAGCTCTTAATTGATGCTTTCAGTTTTTAATGGACTTCCTGATGTTAAGAGAGGGAGAGAGTGCCGTAGTTTACTTAATCATCAGGCTCTTTTTAGTTTTGTCTTGTGCTGCTTTTTATCCCGGCCCTGGGAGGGAGATGTTTGTGGGTACCAGGGTTTTGTTATTGCTCTCGCCTTTTTTGGTATAAGTGGCATGTTGGCAATAGACAAATACTTTAATAAAAAGCTGCTCCTAAATGAAATAATTACTTCCTCTGCCTGGGCATTATGATAATTATCAATAGAATATTGAATCAGCTTTGTTTTTTTTCAGAAAAAAATAATTCAAACAAACCTTAAATAAGGAAGGTCTTATTTAAAGTCTCCAATTAAAGTAAACATGACTTGGGGGCTTTTTCCTCTCAATATCTGTGGTAGGATTGTAAATACTAGTCCCCTGTGTTAAGATTGATGGTTACTCTATAAAATACAGTTTGGAGTATTGGAGGAAGGGCTAGGATGACAAGACCTGATTCTGTCCCCAGCCTCCCATTCGGCTTGGCTTTGCCTGTCGCCTTCAGTCTGTGCCTTGTCCTGTCTCTTTGTGCTCACCTGGTAGGGAGAACAGGAGGCCATGCTTCAGGAGGCACAGGTAATGCCACTCTAGGCATGTGATAGTTAGAATATTCCAATTCTTTATTAAAATGAGACATTCAAAAGAGAGTTACTGCCTGCTAGATTGTACAGCTCAAGGCTTTAAGACCCTTACATTTGAATCATAAAGCCTGGCTTATATATAACCATCCGATGTCAGATTTCTTACCCTGTGGTCATTGTCAACATTTTGTTTCTAGAACTCTTCATATGAAAACAAACGCGTGTCAGTGGATTGAAATGTACATTGTTGTGCTGATCACAGAGGAAGCAAATGAGCAGAAGCCAGGATTTGGGTAGAACACAGAAAACTTAACATCTGCTCTTTGGCCATCCATTCTGACCCCTCTGTATGAGTGTTAATGTGATGTTTTCTGGGGCTCCTGAAAAAATTTACTTGAATGAGAAACTTCTCATTATGTGCTTTCTAAATAAACTTTTATTACTTCTTTTTTTAAAAAAAAGTTTAGTCAAAAAGAATCCAGCGTTACCTAGCTGCTCCTGGTGTTCACCAGGCCTTGGAAGCGCGTCCTTAAGAACACGATTGTCCCAAAGCAGTTCATGGAGAGGCCAGACTCAGGATTATGACCTTGCTCTAGTCATTGTGTTCAAGTTTCATTCTGACAGGTGCAGTGACAGCTCAGGTGACCTAGGATCTCACATGTGTGTCCTTAGCTGGGGACTAACCAAAGGAGCTGGCTAGTTGATCAACAATAACACAGCAGGTTTGGCTTTTTTAAAATTTTCTTTCCCCACTTCAACAGATAATGCTGAATTCTCTGCATAAATATGAACCCCAGGTTCACATAGTGCGTGTTGGAGGTGCCCATCGAATGGTCATGAACTGCTCCTTCCCTGAAACGCAGTTCATAGCCGTGACTGCCTATCAGAACGAGGAGGTAAGTATGCGTGTAAATGTCACCAGGGAGAGCATGGCAGAATGGAAGGGGGTTCCTTTTTCTTGGGGTGAACGGCAAGTTTCTAGGATCCAGATACTCTCAGCAGTGGTAACGTCCATGAGAGGGCGAACTGGCTCTCCATCCTTGTCTGCTTGCCAGAGGCTTCTATGTTAGTCAGCTTTCTGTCATTACCGTAAATACACAAGATAGGCACATTACAAAAAGAAAAGGTTTACTTTGTCTCAGCTCTGGAAGCTCCAGTCCACAATCAAGTACCTCTTTTGCTTTTGGGCCCTGAGGTAAGACATCATGACAAGTGTAACACCATTCATTTCATGGTCAAGGAGCAAAAAAGAGTCCTCAATCCCCTTCAAGGACATGTCCCCAATGACCTCACACTAGGCCCCAACTCCTAAAGGCTCCCCTGTCTCTCATTGACGCCACCCTGGAGACAAACCTTTACCATATGGACCTTTGGGGACCCCTCAAGATCCAAATTGTAGCAGTCGACCAATGCACCTTTTTCTGGTGCCAATAGACACATTGCAGGCTGTTATAACCTCCAAATTCTGTTAAAACTCTGGAGTTACTGTTTTGGGTCCCTGGCATATGCTTGGCCTGTAGCAAGCAAGGTATGTCTGGGAGAAGTATGACAAAGCAGGAGATCAGCCAGCACCCTTCCTGCTCTACAAGCAAGCCTGTAGGAGTTGGTCCATATGTACACCAAACTTGGGGTGTATTATCTCTCCTGTTTGCCAGGGTTTACTGTCTGATCAGAATTCTGAGTGTGGCCTCTCCAAGAACTACTTTCTCCCATCCCGTCCTAGGCTTGTTGAACACCAGGAACAACTTGGCAGTATTGGATTCTTTTTGATGAAACTTAAAAAAAGAGAGGTGATATAAGCTCATTTAGAAAGCACATAATGAACCAACAGCACAGAAGTATGTAAAGTGGCTATGAAAAAAAATTAAAGGCAAAAATGTACTTTCTTTTGCCTTTGGAGTCCCACTGCCTACGGATATGACAGTGGTCACTTTCAGGTTTTCTTTTTGAAGCCAGGGTCTTACGCTAGCCCAGGCTGACCTAGAACTTACTTTGTAGCCCAAACTGGCCTTGAGCTCAGGGTCGTTGTCCAACCTCAGTCTCCAGAGTGCTGAGATTAAAGGTGTGAGCTGCCATTCCTGGTTTGACTAGCTTTAAAGCTAATTTCCCCCTCACATTTGTAATGATATAAATATATGTGTGCATATAGATTTCCTCACTCAAATTGATTCATATTATATGTACAGTTTAATTTTTTCAATTTAACTGTATATTGTATATCTTCCTGTATAATTTAATTCAGGTATATCTTTGTAATGCCCTCAGTCTATGATTGCAGGGACATACCACGTTTCATGTATCCAGCCCCCACCAGTAGAATCTAGGTTGTTTTCAGTTGTTTTGTGTTTTATTGTAAATTATGCTGCAGTGACTGTCCTGGTGAGTGTACTGTCTACTTGCCTGGGTGTACATCTAGAAATGAAGTTATTCAGAATTTTGATAGCCATTATCAAGCTGCTTCCTTCCTTTGATAACCCTATCTCTCTCTCTCTCTCGACACACACACATATACATATATATGTGTATATATATATATATATTTTTTTTTTTCAAGGTAGGGTCTCACTCTAGCCCAGGTTGACCTTGCATTCACTCTATAGTCTCAGGGTAGCCTGAACTCATGGCAGTCCCCCTACCTCTGCCTCCCAAGTGCTGGGATTAAAGGTGTGTGCCACCATGCTCAGCTCCCCACATCTTTTTTATATTCTTATTTATTTATTTTTGAGAGAGAGAGAGAGAGAGAGAGAGAGAGAGAGAGAGAGAGAGAGAGAGAGAGAGAGAGAGAGAGAGGAGCTTTTCCTGGCAGCAGTTGCTGCAAAGTTCTCTTTGAACCTCAGCAAGCTCCCCAGCTGATGTAACTTACCCCACGATGATCATGCACTGGAAAAGCTAACCACACAACCACCCTCTGCTCAGTTTCCCTGAGAGGTCAGTGAGTGTGGGGCTGGCTGTGCGAGGCTCAAATTGCCTTGACTAATGTCACTTACTACTTAACCTTGCCAGGTTTAATTGTTTTTCTTTTATTTTTAAAATATATTCATTTATCTGCAAGCAAAGAGAGAGAATAGAGAATGGGTGCGCCAAGGCCGCTAGCTGTTACAAACCAACTCCAGAGGCATGTGCCACTTTGGGCATCTGGCTTTTCATGGGCACTGGGGAATCGAGCTCAGGTCATTAGGCTTTGCAGGCAAGTGCCTTAACCACTAAACCATCTCTCCAGCCCAGCCTTGCCAGGTTTAAACCAAGAGCTAGTCTAGGGCTTATATTTCAGAGGCTACACCTCTCCTCCTTCTTTCTTCAAAAAGACTTGTGCTTTTGTTTTACTTTTTTTCCTTCTACCAGAGTCTTAGGCTCTGGTTGACATAAATATTAGATTCAATATTCCTTTAAAATGTTTGTTGGGCATCACTACATGCTAGATATCAGTCTAGATCCCAGGAATACTGCAATAATCAAGGAGAGGTGGGGCTGAGGGGATGCCTCAGGAGTTACAGGCACTTGCTTGCAAAGCCTGAGACCTGGGTTCAATCCCATACAGTACCCACATAAAGCCAGATGCACAATGTGTCATATGTGTCTTGAGTTAGTTTCAGCAGCAAGAGTCCCTGATGTGTCCATGCTATTTTTCTTCTTTCCTCTCTCCTTGTCTTTTCATCAAATAAATTAAGGAAAAAAAAAAAAAAGAAAAAGAAAAAGAGCCATGGGCTGGAGAGATGGCTCAGGGTTTAAGGTGCTTTTTGAAAAGCCTAATGTTCCAGGATTTGATTCACAATTACCCACATGAAGCCAGAGGTGCAAAGTGGTACTTGCATCTGGAGTTTGCAATGGCAAGAAACTCTGGTGTGCCCAATCTCTCTCTCTCTCTCTCTCTCTCTCTCTCTCTCTCTCTCTCTCTCTCTCTCTCTCTCTCTCATTTTTTGAGGTAGGGTCTCAAAAGGTCTAGCCTAGGCTGACCTGGAATTAACTATATAGTCTCAGGGTGGCCTTGAACTCATAGCGATCCTTCTACCTCTGCCTCCTGAGAGGGAATAAAAGCATGTGCCACCATGTCCAGCTTTACCCTCTTTGTTTGTAAATAAATGAATTAATAAAAATTTAAAAATAAAAAGATGCAAACACCGTCTAAAGGTACTTTTACATCCCAGTGGTGGGAGATGAAAACACATCCTATGTCTCTGTCTTTATATGTCTCTGTGTCTCTGTCTATATGGCTCGAATGAGAAACGAACCAGGCAAAGATAAAGTTTTTCACTAATTTTCATAATTGTCTAATATTTCCTTTTCATCTTAAAGGCTATGGATTAATGGACAGATGTTTAAAATGATACGTCACAGTGAACAAGCATCTGTCTGGTTCATTGTTTGATGGAATTTGTTGATGTAGAATGACAGTGGGTGGGAAGAATCATGTGTCCTGCACTAATGTGCCCAGTGGAAGAACGAGGGAACTGAGGCTCACCTGTGTGTCTAAGGGAGGTAGAGTCATAGTGTCCTCCTCCTCACTGTGTTCCCAGTGACAGGAAAAGAGCTTCTGTGTGGTAGGATTGGTGGTTCTTGGAAAACACAAGAAAGGAATAGAAGAAGGGGTAATGGTTTAGCACAACAGGGCTTTGCTCATTTCTTGTGCTTTCCCTCTTTGCTCACTTCACATTGTCACCACATGTCCTCATGAGATGACCTTGGCCAGAGATGGTGCAGGGCTAATTAGTGCAGGAGTCAACAAAGCAATGTGGGGAAGGAGGGAGGGAAAAAAGAGGGAATGCTCATAATTTTCCAGAAATTCACAGGTGGAGACGCAGGGTTCTGCCTGCCCATGCGGCTCACTAACACTTCTTGTCTTTTCGAATGCAAGATAACAGCTCTCAAAATCAAGTACAACCCTTTTGCCAAGGCCTTCTTGGATGCCAAGGAAAGGTGAGTAGACAAATTTCAGTAAAGTCTTATGAAGTGAGTTTTCAAATATGAGATTTCTGGTTCTCCTGAAAAGAATGTGTTGTAATAGTCAGTCCAACATCAAACAAACTCAGCAAAGTTCAACCAGACCCATAATCGTCTGCTCCCGGAGGAGAACCTGGAGCTCGCAGTGTTTTTTCAGCCCTCCCTCCTTTATGGCAGAGTCTTGAAAGCCCCATAATCACATTTTTGAAAAAATTTGATTTAGATTTTAAATGATTCTGTCCTTTTCTAAACTCTAAAGAATATACTTTTGAATTTTATTTTATTTTTGAGACAGGGTCTCATGTAGACCAAGCTGGCAAACTTCAAACTTAAGTATCTGAGGATGACCTTGATCCCATTGCCTCTGCTTCACAAATGCTGGGACTACATTACTCACAGCTTTATTTGGTGCTGGGGATTGAACTCAGGGCTTTGTGCATGCTAGGCAAGCACTCTGTCAACTGAGTACATCTCCAGCCTAGGAATATGGTTTTAGTAAGTTTCTTTTTTTGTTTTCTTAAGATAGTTTCTCTCTATCTAGTAGTCCAGGCTGGCCTTAAATGGGCCATCCTGGTGTTGCCCCTTGGAGTGCTGGGATTACAGGCATGTATCACTACTTCCTGTTCCAGATTTTTTTAAAAGAACTAGTCTTAGCCTAAAAAATATGAATGAGAGGCTATTATTTCTCATGTGTGAGAAGAAGAGAAATTATAGGCTTCTGGGGTGTGAATGATAACTTTACCACTTGAGGCAGTGACTTGCCATCCTCCTGTTCTTCAGTTTTGTCACATGAGAAAGTAAAATACAGTTGTGCTGATCGTTCACCTGTCTGACAGTGCACAGAGCATACATGAGAGAACCTTGCAAGTAGTCACACGTTATTGCATGAGCTTTGGATATTGTCAGTTATTTAAAAAGTTTATTTATTTTTAAAGAGAGAGAGAGAGAGAGAGAGAAGAGAGCTAGAGAAAGAGAATGGGCATAATTGTAAACAAACTCTAGATGCATGTGCTACTTTGTGGATCTGGTTTTAGGTGGGTACCGGTTGTTAGGCTTTGCAGGCAAGGGCCTTAACTGCTGAGCCATCTCTCCAGCCCTCAGTTATTTTTATAACTGTCTAATCTTTCCACTTTAAGTGCTGTGGGTTAATGGACAGATGATGTCACAAGGATGTGTCCTGTTCAGTATTCGAATACACTTTGATGTTGTAGAGGACCAGCTTATATAACTTTTCCAGCTAACAAAAGTCCTAGGGGACAAGCTCCAGCATGATGCAGTCAGCTCCTGTTGCTGGGATGAACATCCACACCAGACACAGTTTAGGGGAGGAAGGGATTTCTTTCAAGCTTACAGATCCAGGGGAAGTTCCATCAATGGTGGAAGAAGGTGCTTGCTTTTATATATCCAGGCAGAGAGAACTAACCAAACAGCCTGTAAAAACCAAAAGCAGCAAGCACAAACCCAACACCAGCAAACATCCATCCATCAGAGCACAAACCTGCCCTTTACACCTTTGGGCTGGAATTCAGATCCACCCCCAGTGATGTGCCCCCTCCAGAAGCCTGCTGGAGACTTAAGCAGGAAATTTAACCTTAATTAAAAAAAATACCTGAGGCTATAGGAGACAAACTGTCACACACTAGATGACAGAATTCAGGTTCAAAATGATAGTAGCATGGTATGGTAAGCAGCACTCTGAAGTTTGGAAGATTTCTCTCAGAGGGTCCTTGGCCGATCTTGGCATGTCATTCATATGATTGTGTCCCAAGGTCCTCTGCCGATCTTGGCTGCTGTTCTTATTGCCTGGCTCTTGTCAGGCAGGAGCAATAATCACACATCAATAAGATTGAAATAAATAGATGCAGCAGCAAATATGGAGGAGAAGAAAGTAAAATTGCAATGTGTTGTAGTCAGTTCCTTGTTGCTGGGACAAACATCCAACCAGACAGAGTTTATGGGAGGAAGGGATTTATTTCAATCTTACAGATCCAAGGCAATGGCAGAAGAAGCTGTCTCTTTTCATAGACACAAGTTAGAGAAACCACCAAATAGCCAGAAAACAGCAAAAACAGCAAGCAAGCACAGCCAGAGATCAAACTGCTCTCTCCATACCTTTGGGCTGAAATTCAGATCTGCACCTAGTAAAATGCCCCCTCTAGCTGGGGTCTGCATGCTAGGAGCTCAAGTAGGAAGTTTAATCAAAAATGCCGGAGCCTGTGGGGTCAAAGAAACTATCACATTCAAACTACCACACAATGTCACCTAGCTATTGTTAGAACAGTGCCTGGAGGAAGGAAGAGGGGAAAGGATAGTCGCTTTGAGGGTGGGGGAAAGGTGTTTTATGTTCTTTTCCCAAGGAATGCACTCTGCAGAGCATTTGTGATGTGCTCTACTGTGACTTTCATGACTCTTTCAGAAATCACCTCAAGGACATTCCAGAGGCTGTCTCAGAAAGCCAGCACGTAGCCTATTCTCACTGTGAGTAGGTGTGTGTGTGTGTGTGTGTGTGTGTGTGTGTGTGTTGTGTGTGTGTGAAGGGTGTGTGGGAGGCACTTGGGGCTACACTGGGAGCCATCATCCCTCCATGCTCATTTTATTGTCATGCTTGCTTCAGGCTCAGTCCAAATCAAGACCTCACACATTCCTGCTTCACCTTAGAGAGAGAGCTCGGGGTCCCTAGGCTGAAGGGGTCTAAACAAATCTTGGGCAGACACAAGAATGGAAGAATTCCATTTCATCCATTCTAGTTTTCATTTGAATGAGGCGGAGCGCTCTTCATTCTGGATTTACCTTCTGCCTTCACGTTCTTTGCGTGCTTCTCTGTTCTGCTGTTCACTTTCTTACTATTTGCTAACCTTGGACTTGGAGCCTCTTGCAGGACCTCAGCAGGCTGTGGCCTCATGTGTCAAGAAGGGCCTGGATTTGTTGACTGGGGGGCAGGAGGGAGGTGTGGAGTAGCACCCCGATTCCAAGGCTGTGCTGGGTGTTCCTAGGGGTAGAGGTAGAGGCCTCTGGGTGCTGGGAATCTTCTGAAGCTGCAGCCATGAACCAAGGACAGCAACGGAGTAGGAAACTTAACCCTCAGACACTGTCTATTGCATTCATTTCCTGGTGTGCTAGAAAATTCCCTGCTGGCATTTGAAAGCAAAGGAATTCTTCACTCTCTGCGCCTCACAATTCCCAATGTATCTGCTAAGGTGGCCGGTTGGTCAGAATAACTATGTGGAGAAGCAGCTCTCAGGAAAGCACTTTTCAGAGTGACCTGAATCAAAAGTTCTTTTGTGTGGGCTAGGGTCACAGCTTCCATGTTCACTAGTGATGGTGCTTTTCATCTAAGTGGGTCTGAGGACCTGTGGCCTGGTTTTACCCATGGGTTTGAATCTTGATTTTATTCATCTGTGTAGGGAAGCTTAAATTTTTAAAAAAATTTATTTGCAAGGGAGAGAGGAGAGGAGAGAGAGAGAGAGACAGGGCACGCGTGGTACATCTGGCTTTTTGTGGGTACTGGAATTGAAGTGGGCCATTAGGCTTTGCAAGCAAGTGCCTTTGACCCCTGAGTAATCTCTCCAGCCCAGTGTAGGGAAGTTTTAAATGTTCTTTCTTCCCTCTAAAGTTTCTGTAATTTTAGTCTATGAAACAAACCAACAATAAATTAACATACAAATTGTAAATGTGCAAAAACATGCTATCCATAACAAGATAGGAGACCCGAGGAAAGTGCCACATGGTTGAAGCTTAAGGAAGGGTCTTGAGGCTTCTGGGGGTGGAGAGGTGGTGACACAAATTGTAAAGGGGTGACAGAACAAAATACACTGGACAGAGATTGTCTTATTATGCAGATAAAATTGCACAGGGAAGAGCCTTCTAAAGAATATGCGATGTAGGGTGTGGTGGTGATACCTCTCAGAACTCTTGAGGCAGAGGTAGTGATACGGGTTGCTGATAATTAATATTCGTAAGCAATGTGGGGAGAGAGAGAGTTTTGGAATCCTCCCTTCCCCCTCCTCCTACTCTGAGTTCTTGTCCTCTGCCAAAGAATTGTACACAGGGACAGAATTAAATTTTAATTATACATTTATTCTGATTTAGTAGATAAGGAAAAGGAGAGTTGGATGGGGAAATTTCCCAGTTATCATGTGGGAAGTTATAGAGTTTTCCTGCCACCAGTGTGGGGAAAACACGTGTCAGAGAGTTCACAGAGTTTATATTATTTAGTTCGATAAACAGCCCAAGAAAGGATAACAGAAAGCTCCCTTTATGAGAAAGAGAGGTTTATGAGAGAAAAGGTCTGGAGCCTGCCCCCCTACCCCAGCCATCAGCTAGGGTAGGGGTACAGGCCTTACCTCACTGAGGCCTGGGTCAGCAGTCCTACTCCATTGCCATGTGGGGGAAGAGGGCCAGCTTCCTCTAGGGAAGACAGTTTTAAGTCCTCCCCAGGTGAGTTAGTGGGACAGCGGATTGGTTTATATTTGACCAATCAGTTTGAGCACCTAGGTTGTAGCTCTAACTAAACACCTCCCATTCAAGGAGAGGGGCTGGAAGGGGAGGGGTGGTCCCTACACACACCTGACTGTCACAGTAGGAGGATCTCCATGAGTTCGAGGCCATCCTGAGATTATACAGTGAATACCAGGTCAGCCTGGGCTAGAGTGAGACCCTACCTCAAAAAACAAACAAATAAATAAGTAAATAAATAAATATAATATGGGATCTCCTGGGAAAAACTGGGCAGGTACAGATAAGACCAGTAAGGCCACATGCAAATTTATAAGGGACAGCTTTTCAGAGGATCTCTGTGTGGAAGCCATATCTGAATAGTCATCTCAGAATAATACATGATAAATAATTATATTCTCCAGTGGCTTATTTTGATCTCTCTCATCATGGAGGGACCTCCTTCGTTTATGTTCACACAATAGTGGGAAAATGAAGGTGACACAATTACTTCTTGAATGATTAAAACCCTACTTGGTAATATGAACCTTATATAATTTATTTACTTATTTTTCAAAAGTTTTAATAAAGCCACGGCAGAGGAGGGTTCTAATGCCCAGCCTCATATTGCTGAAGCTCAGGTGACAATTCTGTCAGGTGTTCTGAAGGAGCAGCCCAGTCCAGAATCCGTCTGTCATCTCAGCTGAGATCTGGTGAAAGAACAGTCATTGTGTTTCATTGCCTGCATTGCCCAAGAACTCTCTTGCAGTGGACCATTCTGATCTGATTCTTTACCAGTTAATTTCTGTGAAATATTTTGTAGCCTTCCAAAATATTCAGCAAAAGGCTTGTTGTCAGGATGTGCAAAGTCAGCTCTTCAGATTCTGTGTTCTCAGAAACCTGCTTGTATGTTGATGAGGGAAGGCATCACCATCCCATGGGGTAGAAAGAGAGGCTACCTTCACCCTTTCTGCATAGCTATAATAAACGTCCCCCAGAAGATGCAGGTCAGTAAGTGACCTACACAGCGGATGTCTCCTAGACTGACCTTTACTTGAATTAAGCCAGGAGCTGGCTGACTCTTGCATTTCTGTTACCTTTTGTATTCAGGTTGTATTCTGGCTGGCTATATTCTAGTGTTCTTAAGCCTCATGGATAGCACCTGTCATCCGTCACCAGCCACACCAGATCACTTGTTTCTTCGGAGGGGGAGCAGCAGCAGGGGTGTTGCTGTTTCAGGCCAGTGTCCTTCACAATCATGGACCAAGAATGGTGTCGGGTCACGTGATTGTGGTTTGGCAGTCTCTGCTCTCCTCTTGTCCATTCTAGTGGGAGGCTGGATCTTTTCCAATCCGGATGGTGTGTGCGCAGCGGGAAACGCCAGTTACCAGTATGCTACTTCTCTTTCTCTGCCTGCTCCCCACACCCACCACGGCTGTGAGCACTACCCTGGCCTCCGAGGACACCGGCAGGCTCCCTACCCTTCTGCGTACATGCATAGAAACCATTCTCCCTCAGGTATGTGGTTCTGCTAATTAGCCCCATGGGGGTAATGAGAGAGGCAAGTGGGAGGGGTGGGGGAATGGAAGTACAGTGAGTAAAAGAAAGTATCTGAAGAATGAATCCATAGGCATACATAGATACACACATATGTACATACGTATGTGTTTTTGTTTCCTTTTATCTACCAACACTAATATTAATGGTATGGCTATGATAGTTTTTTTTTTATAATTTTCCCTTTTTAAAAAATTATTTATTTATGAGAGAGAGAGAGAGAGAGAGAGAGAGAGAGAGAGAGAGAGAGAGAGAGAGAGAGAATGGGCACTTCAGGGCCTCCAGGCACTGCAAATGAACTCCAGACACACGTGTCCTCTTGTGCATCTGGCTTTACATGGGCACTGGGGAATTGAACTCGGGTTCTTCTGCATTTCAGGCAAGCACCTTAACCTCTAAGCCATCTCTTCAGCCTGGCTATGATAGTTTTAGTCTCCATAGTCTTTTGTAGTGCTAAGGCTTAATATTCGGGCCTTGCCCAGACTAGACAAACGTTCTACCTCTGAGCTAGAG
>PVHP010024357.1:0-12500 GCA_004024765.1 Zapus hudsonius
CAATGCCAGAATCTAAGGCTCATTCTTCCTTCCTTTCTAAACCGAGAGCTTCCACTAACTAACCCTCTAAAGCTAAAATCGTTAAGGAATAAAGCAGATGTAGCATAACTGCTGGTTTGCTAGGTCTCTTGTGGTTTATTAAAAGATATTTTATGTCTTTTATGATTACGGGATGATATTAAAATTTTTGTGGGTAATAATACCGTCGTATTGGAAAGACTGCATCTAACATCTCTCCAAAAGGTGTGAAGAGCTACCTGGATGTCACGTCCAAGTAAAAGATGCAGAATTTGCTGTGGAGAAAAGGCATTCAGGAAATTGTACTTTTTTGTTGTTGGTTTTTCGAGGTAGGGTCTCGCTCTAGTCCAGGCTGACCTGGATTTCACTCTGTAGTCTCAGGGTGGCCTTGAACTCATGGTGATCCTCCGACCTCTGCCTCCCGAGTGCTGGGATTAAAGGAGCACATCACCATGTCTGGTTTCTTTCTTTTATTATTATTATTTTATTTTGTTTTGTTTTTTGAGGTAGGGTCTCACTCTAGTCCAGGCTGACCTGGAATTCACTCTGTAGTCTCAAGGTGGCCTTGAACTCATGGCGATCCTCCGACCTCTGCCTCCCCAGTGCTGGGATTAAAGGAGCACACCACCATGTCTGGTTTCTTTCTTTTATTATTATTATTTTGTTTTGTTTTGTTTTTCGAGGTAGGGTCTCGCTCTAGTCCAGGCTGACCTGGAATTCACTCTGTAGTCTCAAGGTGGCCTTGAACTCATGGCGATCCTCCTACCTCTGCCTCCCGAGTGCTGGGATTAAAGGCGTGCGCCACTAGGCCCGGCTAGGAAATTGTACTTAGAATTAGGTCTCTGATGTTTGGATACTGTAATTGTGGGGACATTAATAGATATGCATATGAATAGACTTTTTTGCTTCCTGGTAGAATATATCTTATATAATACTTTTTAAAGATTATGATTGTGTATATTGCTCCTACAAGTATAGTTTATTTAACGTGATTTATAAGCTTTAAAAAATATTTTATCCCTGCCCCCACCATTGACGATTTCACTAGAATAAGCTAATGACATTGTTTAAATAGAATGGAGGTAACATACATACACATATACATACATGTATACATGATGCCTTATTTGCTGGAGCTTTTTAAAATATGACTTGACTTTCTGTGTTTTAATCTTGTTGTTTTTTTTTTTTCTCTCTTCATATTTTGGGATGAAGCCACTCAAAAGTTTAACACCTAGGAGATTTCTCACTTATGGTTCCCTTTAAAAGTGCTAAAATCTCAGCCTCTCCAACAAGAGACCAAGCCACCGTTTAAAGAAAGCAGCGGTATTGATAAAGGGCCCCAAGAATACTGCCACCTTTCCTATGTGTCCTCAGCTCCCCCCTTTCTTCTGAGCCAGCAGGAGGAGTGAAAGGAAGATAAGAACCTGGTCCATCCAAATCCTTCAGAGGAGCCAATCTCCCGCTGCTTCAGAAGCAGCAGCCCCCCAGGGAATCAAAGGGCCCAGGACATTCACATGCATAGTATCCTCTCTCCGAGTGGCTTCAGATTTCTGGCGCTGGGAATTTTCAGCCTGAGTGGAAGAATAGGAATTGGAGAACCATTTGTTGCCACACCATTTTGGGTGAAGTGCTAGATTTTTCACCTTAAAAGCCCACTTAAAAAGAAAAATATGGTTTGCAAGAAAGACACAATTTGGAAGCCATCTCACTTAATGGAGTCTTTTTTAAATGTAACACTTGGTCCCATAAATTCTCTTGGAAATGAGTTGTCACCACCTAGAGAAAACCCCTTCCTTCATTATCTTCCACCATTGCTTAAAAACACAATCAATATGTGTGTAGGGACCATGCCTCCCCTCTCCCATTTTTAAAGCTCTGATGAATGTCATTACTAAAATTCCTCTGGCTGAGTTTGGAAGGCAACACACGTTGTGTCACAACACACGGGGTGACATGTATGTAATTGTCATCAGCTTCGAAATCTCGTCTCCCAAAATGATATCAGAACTAAAAACGAGCAAACTATATTTCCTAGAAATAAGGCCATCGCCTCGGGGGTTTCCCTTACTTTGCCAGACATTCTTAGATGAAGGACTTTTATGCCTAGAGGATACACGAAGAGGCAGTCATGTTTTGGAGGTTGCTGCTGGAGTTCTGGAATATTCCATTTTGGAAAGATGAGGAAATGTGAGGGTTTGAGAGTCGTGCCACTGAATGCTAGCCTTTCGCTTTTATTTTATTTTATTTATTTTTTTGGTATTTGTCTTGAATGACTTAGTACCTTTTCAGTCCCAAAATTCCACTGCCAACCCAAAGCTGATATGCGGGAAACCCCATTTGCCTTGCCCTACCTACCTACGATAAACCCATGTCCATAGTCTCAGCACTCTGGAGGCAGAGGTAGTATGATCACTGTGAGTTCGAGGCCAGCCTGGGATTACAGAGTGAGTTCCAGGTCAGCCTGGGAGAGAGTGAGACCCTATCTTGAAAACCAAAAACAAAAACCAAAAATAAAACAAACAAACCAACCCCCCACACAAATAGAAATTTAGGAAATCAATTTGCAGTTTTCACTGTGTACCAAACACAGCCTGGCAAACATACCTTCCTCCTGTCATCCATCCGGATTTCTCTCTCTTCACTGGAAAAGCAAATTTCAAAGCCGTTCTGCAGGGTCAGGAAATGGCTCAGTGGTTAAAGGCGCTCACTTGCAAAGCCTGGTTGCCTGGATTTCATTCCTTAGCCACCCAAAAAAGCTGGGCTGACAAACTTGCCCAAACTTGCATCTGGTGTTCCAACTGCAGCGGCAAGAGGCCCTTGCACTCACACACACACACACACACACACACACACACACACACACACACCACGCGCGCGCGCACACACACACAAATAAATCGCATTTGTTAAATCCGCAATCCAAATGTTCCCATCTGCCCTTTAAACTTACTGTGTTTCCCTTCTCCCTGGATTATTCCTAACTCTATTCTCAGCAGTTCAGTTCATCCTGTGCAAGGCTTTTGGAAAAGGTCTTTCTCAGGCCCCATGTTTTATCATTTTGCCATTCAAGAATTTCAGGGGTTCAGTTTATCACACAAGAATCCCCACAGTTTGTCTGCGGATGGTTTTCCAGAACTGCAGCTGAAAGCCAGCTTCACCCTTTATCACACAGTCAGCTCTTCAAGAAAGCCATGACTTTCCTCTCTTCCAACTTTTAATGTTCTTTTAATCTGGTTCAACTTCCAACTTCCAAGACTTTGATGAACTCCCATGTCATGCTGGAGATCAAACTCAAGGTTTTGTTCTTAGCTTTTCCTCTTGCTCTGTAGCCCATGCTAGCCTCCAACCCACTATGTAGCCCAGGCTGCTCTGGAGTTTTCCTAGTGATTGGATTATAGGTGTGTAGACACCACCCCGCCTGGTGAGTCACCCCTTCTAGGGTCTTTGATGGATCTTACCACACTAATTTACTGAATATGGGCTACATTTATTTGCAATCAATCATGTGATTTTTTTCAGTTTGCATTAGTGGATGTGAAGAATAAAATTATCAAAATGTAAAGCTCACAAAATTTGAAAATTTCTATTTTCAAATGTTTCAATGCATTGACGTGGATTATCCACCTATAGAATTGATCTGATTGTACAATCTCACAATATATTGCTGCCTTATTTTCTCTCGATATGATTGTACAATCTCACAACATCTTGCTGCCTTATTTTCTCTCATCAACGTGACTTTGGTTAACTATAGAATGTAGCAGAATAATCAATTGCAACACATTGTAACACAACAGTCCATTCTGAGTTCTTCAGGGTTGAAAAAGGACGAGGAAGTGTAATGACAGATCTGCTTGCATCCTCGGCTCCCTACCTCCAATCCAGTCTCACTGGCGTCTACTAATCTGTTCTCAGAACACGGAGGAAGTAGGTTGTAGGAGCAATAAGGAAGAATCAAGCCAGAAACAAGGCTGAGCAAAAGCTCCACTCCCTCTAGAACTCACTCAGGAGCAAAAGCGAGAGGGAACTTGACCTCTGTGGGAGTGATTGTTTTCAGCGATGGTTCCTGTGTTCTTGGCTCTTCGTGTCTAGTATTCTGGCTTCTAACCTATGTGGGAATTTCATGTAAATCTTCCACATTACTAGGGTGGATCTCTGTAGGTCTTTTTTCTTTTCCTCTCTCTTCTTCAGAAGCAGCATAGGAAAGATAGCCAGGTTTTAATGAGTTTGTCTCTGGCCAAGTTGATTAGCAAACACACACACAGCTGATGACTTCTCATAGCCTCATGCATGGAAGCTTCCTATGATGATGCCTCCAGACTGCACTGTCCCGTGTCCGCTTAGTTGGTGGCATCTCAGACCTGACATCTGCAAGAAGCAGTTTAATTCTTAGCAAGCTCGTGCACACGCTTATGCAGATATGTTGGCTATTAGTTTTTCCTTTATATGTTGCTCGGGGAGGCATGGATCAGTGGTAATGAAATCGAATCTTGGCATCTTTGATATTGCATTTGCTAAAACCTTTCTGGATGTGAACTCGGCTTTTAGTGATTGATATTATAGACAGCGGATAAACATTTTTGATGGATCTGTTTGCTCTCAGATGAGAAAAAAGAAGCGGCTAATCCTTTTTCCTCTTTGATTGAAAGAGTGTAGTGCCATTGGAGAGGAAACTGTTCAAATCTCGTCCTTCCAGGTTAGTGGCACCAAAAATAGAAACTCACTTGGGGTAAAAAAAATTTTTCTGTCAGGAAAAAATGGAGCATTCCTTGTGAAGTGAGGAACGTGGGTTCATGGGAGCTTGCTCGGAGATGGTTAGCTGCAATAAGACTTCTTTCATACAGGTGTGTTTACGCCCCAGGCTTGCTGGCCACAGTCCATTCCATTTACAGAAGCTGAATTAAACAATAACCACCGCACTGCAGAGTGAGGGGGGGGGAAAGGTGAGCGTCAAAGGAGATGCCTGAGAGCTTTGTCAGGGCCAAGAAAAACCCTGTTGCCGTTGTCAGAGCTTGTTGATGTTGCTGGGAATGGCACTTTTTTTTTCCTCCTGAATTTTGTGGTTCTGCCTTAGGAAAGAAAGTAAAATAGAACGGAAGAACAAAGTCCTGCTCTATAAATCAGCAGCTGTTCCTCGCCAGATCAAAGGAATGACATTTTTGCTCCTGGAGTACTTGTCCACTTGACGGCTTACAGGCTGCTAACAGCTGGCCCACCTGACTGTAGGGGAGAATCAGCCTCCGTCGTCTTCAGAGCAGATGACAAGCTAATCAGAGACACACATCCGTAGCACGGGGCATGTGCGAGCACCTTGGTCTCTTCAGACGTCTCTAAACAGTTTGGTGCATTTTTGGCAAGTTGATTCCACTGAGAAGTTGGATCTAGAGTGAATGTTTCAATCAAAGGCGATGATGAAAGCTAATATATATATGAGATTTGCTGGGATCTTGTCCTCTTCGAGGGCATTAGAACATGCTTGGATCGTAGTGGGTATTGGCTAAGAATGTATGTAACTGGTGATCAGTGACTGGTGGCTGGTCGGTTCCAAGGCCAGGCAGGCTCCAATGCTCGGAGACATGAATGGGAACCGTTTTGTAAATGTACACCCCTTCCCTGTAGGCTGGTAGTATTGCCAGTTCTAGGTCCCATCTCCCATGTTGGCACAAAGTGACATGCAGAACCCCAGTAAGGTGTGCAGGGACCCAAAGCTGGAATTTTAATGTCAGTAGTAAAACCTTCAAAGTAAGTCAGTGTCTCACCGATTTCCATCTGTGATGAATCATGCAGAGGGTGAGGTAATATAGCATAGCTTATATCTATTGACTTTGGATTTTAGCTAAGAGGCTAGAGCCTAGATATGAATAGCTAAGGGAGTTTGAGTGTTTTCTCCTCCCTGGTTTTCCAGCAGCTTTGAAAGATCACTTTTATTGCATGTGATAAATAGCCATAGATGAGTAATCTGATAGTCCTCTCGAAGAGTAACTGTGCTTCAAATCACAAACTGCTGGAATGCTTTGGTACACGCCACTAGGTGTGCTTATACTCACGGAATTGTGTTTATTGTTGCTTTATTATTTTAAAAAATAATCAAAAGGGCCGGGGAGATGGCTCCACAGTTAAAGGTTCTTGCTTACAAAGTCATTGGTCTGAGTTTAATTCCCCAATCCCCACATAAAGCCAGCCGTGGAACGTGGCTCAGGCATCTGGAGTTCATCTGTGATGGTGGCAAGAGACCCTGGCACCCATGCTCATGTGCACATAAATAAATAACTCTTGTTTGAGATAGGGCTTCCCTCTAGCCGAGGTTGACCTGGAACTCACTCCATAGTCTCAGGCTGACCTCGAACTCATGGTGATCCTTCTACCTCTGCCCCCTGAGTGTTGGTATTAAAGGGGTGTGCCACCACACCTAGCTAAATAAAATATTTTTAAAAAAGAAATGTAAGGGGAAATTTCTCTAAGGCTTTTATTTAAAACAAAACTGCAAATGAACATATGCAGTGCCAGGTTTTCTCTATCACATTTGACAATTCTTTTAGTTACAAAACATCACACTGAACATTGCAGTTCAAAGAGCAGAGCATGTAGAAACGAGAGAGCGTTCCTGTCCTCTGCTCTCATTCCCGAGACCCTCTGACGACAGCATCCATGAAGACAATTTATTGGCCCAACGTCTCCTTTAGGGGACAGATGGAGGAAAATGCAGAAAACTCTTATGAATTGTCTGTTCCCCAAAGCAAGTGATGATGACTGTTTAGACCTGGGATTCCTGAAGAACTCAATGTCACGATGAAAACTTGTTCTTGGCAGCTCTTGACTCTTAGGCAGAGAACTAGAATTTGGGGTTTGATCTCTACCTGGGCTTCCCACACTTACATGTGCACAGGTCATCCGGAGGGCTTTTCGAAGGCAAATTCAACTACTGTGGTGTAGGATTGGGGGTCGGTTATGTTCCTACCTTTCTAACAAACTGGGGTGATGTCAAAGCCACTGCTCCAGGACTATATAGAGAACCACTAAGGGACTCTGATGACAAACTAGCTCACTGCCCTCCCGCCCCCAGCAGATGCCAGGGCATCACATGTTGGCATTGAGCTTTGATCTCTAGAAGGACCCTGCCATGTGAACCCACTTGTAGGAGCAAAACCCTTGATTCACCTGCTGTCAACTAGCATTTTCATAGTCACCTATCTATTCTTAATTATGATCTATAAGAGAACAGATGTTTATAGGAACATTCATTTTGACGTGAAGCTAACATTTAATGCGCTCTTACTATATGCCAGGCACGGTGCCAAGATTCTTACAACATCTCCAAATTCTGTGAACAGCCTGAGCTCGGTTATTCTCCCAGTTTGTAGAGCTGAGGCTGAGCAAGCTTGGAGTAGGCTTGCCCAAGTGTACACGAGTCTAGGACAGGAGGCACAAGCCCCGACTCTCCAGGAAAGTCTGGAAAATGGGACAAGAGTTAAGAGGCTTTTGCTCAAAGCAGGCTCTTCCATTAAAGAAGCTGAGCAAGGCTTCGTATCTTTAGGGAAGACTTAGATTAAAAGTGGACACTGAAGACGCACAATGGAAGGTCACCAACGAGAAGCATCAGCTCTTTGGTAGCCTTGTCTGGGGCCTCTCCTGTCAGCACGAACTCTCTCTCTCTCTCTCTCTCTCTCTCTCTCTCTCTCTCTCTCTCTCTCTCTCTCTCTCTCTCTCTCGGCCTATTCATAAAGCCACAGAATGTTTATACTTTGCAAATAACATGTTTTCATGGCATAAATGTACATTCATATGATTTTATACGTGTAGGCAAATCTACTAGTCTGTTCAATCATAAATTAAGCTATAGCTTGGGGAAACTAGTTATGATTTTGGGGTGTCTTCCTAAGTCCTGGGTGAATCTCCTTCCGTCACCTGACTTTTCCCAGGGTCGTCTGTGGAGAAGATCTGGTGTCACCCAAATGTCCAAGGGCATGTCCGATGGTGTTAACCCCGTCTATTTCACCGTGGGGCCATTTTCATGTTATGGAGGAAAGTCCACTCAGCCATAACCATTGCACAGGAAACGAGTTGCTTTTTCTCACATTAAGAAAAAACGTTAAAGAAACTTGATAAGTGATTTGCCAAGGTTGAGGACGCATTGTTTGAAATCCCAACCAGGAGCAGGCCTTGGGGGCCGAGCCTCTCTCTAGTTTAACTGGTTCTCTGTCACTCAGCTACCCATGACATCTTCTCATCAGTCCCCTCCTTGACGAAAGCACTCCCTGCCAGATCCTCCAATCCAGGGATCCTCAGTTCTTCCTCAAGAGTATTGGGGCTGGCAGCCATCCAGGTGACTTCAGGGAGACCTGCTCTTTCTGACAGAAGGAATGCTGGAGCAAGGAGGGAGAGAGCAGGTGTGGCCTAAAGCCAGTGAACCAGAAAGAAGGGATTTATCAGCCATTTAAAAGGGAGGGGCGCACCAACCAGCCATCAAGAATGACACCTGAGTCCCCTCTGATGCTTGGGAGTGAAAAAGTCTTTAAAAGAAAACTCACTGGTCAGATTTCAGAGAGCTTGTCCTGGGGTGGAGATGGGAGGGCACCAGAGGCTCTGCATCAAGGAGATCTGCTTAGATTCCAATGGCTTGTGCTAGCTCGACTCTCTTCTGTTTAATCTGCTTTTTCCATTTCTGAGTTGACTTAGGAAGGCCTCATCATTCTTGGAAAGTCATTGAATTTATTTCTCTAATTAAGTTATTTTTAAACTAGCAGTCTTACTCTATCATTTTTAAGGATCACACATACTAATGCATTTTCTATTTAGAGAGTAAATAGTCTTAGTAAGATGCTCTCCCCGGCTTTCACGTGAACGTGGGTACTAACTTTGTGCTCAATACAAATCAATAGCAGTAGAACACTTTAGGGTACTCATCCCCTCAGGAGTCACTAACGGAATGATCTGTAGTCCTTAAAAAAAAAAAGTCACAATGAGACTAATGAAATTTTTTTTTCTGAGAGAAATCTGGATAAGGCACTAGGGTTATTAGCATATTTTCCAGGCAAGTTGTGCAAAATTTGGAATATTTTAAAGAACTGGTTAGTATCAAAGAAGACTTTATAACTTTGGGTTAATTTGATTATACCAGAAGAGAGGTATATTATGTGTCTGCAACTTCAGAAATCATTCTGACATGACATTAAAACTTAAGAGTTTTGTGGGGTTTTTTTTTTAATATCAGATACAGATGAAAAAAAACCTAACAGTCTTTGGATTGGAAATAACTTCTGGGGGTTTTCATTAAAGTTGGGTGCAGCTTACTACATTTTGGTTAGTTGGATGTCTTCAGCAATTTTTCAAATGTTTTGGGTTTGGCAAAGTCCAAAATGTTTTTTGCCAAGACCCTCTCTTCCCCTTATTTCTTAAACCCGTGTGAAATGCAAGGATAACTTAATCCATATGTGTCTGATTCGTTTACACTTAACTCATCAAAATGTTATTTTGTGAGACCCACTTAATACGGAAGAAACCTTTTGAGTCTTTTTAAGACAAGTCTTTTGTTGCATTTTTCCATAAGAATGGAGCTCAAACCTCTGAAGATGAAAATGGCTTGATTGTCAACTTAGAGTCCTCAAGGTTTAAGAGGAATCAATACCAGATATTCTGTTTACTATCTGCAGAAAGGTAAAGGTCATCTTTAAAATACAGACGAGAGAAAAGTGCAAAGAATTCATGTTAAGTCAGTTTAGGGAAAGAGGATCTATGGAAAGTTCTTCTGAAGCATTTTAAAGAAATAAAAATTACTCCTGATCTGATTTGTTTTAATCTATAATTTAAATGGCTCTCCTTTCTGTTCATTAGTGTATTTTCTAAGGGTGACCTGTGGGTCATCAGGATGGGGAAAGCAGAGCATTGTAATTTCATTTTTTTTTAAGATGAAAATTTTCTTCCAGTGAACTCATTATTAATTTTAACAATAACATCTCTGCTGTTAATAAAATACACCAGGATTAGGGCAGTTGACAACCGACAGGAGTTGTCTGTTAAGAGACTTCTGAAAAAAACTCTGTGTGATTTAAAGGAATGTGGTGGAACTCTGAATCTGGCAAGAAAAAAAGCACGATGGATCAAAAATACTGTTGAAGAACAAAAACACAGGGAGGCTACGTGGAGTTAAAGCAAAATCTCCGGGACCTTTTGTCAGGGGATCCAGGGAACCTTCTTCGGAGGCTGTGGGCAGAGAAAGGCCATGGCCACAGCTGCTCCTGAGAGCCCGGCCACACCATGGTAACTACCAGTAAAGGCAAAGAAATACCATGGTATTTCCAAGTTCAGCCCTTCTCCATAGACCTGCTGGCCCACCGAATGCTTTTGGTACAATGTTCAGTATTGTTGTGTGGCCCCCAGTGAACAACCTTTGAGAGGCCCTCCACTTTTTTTTTTTTTACTAATGTAAACATTCTGATGAGTATCCAAAGAAATGACCTTTGTGTGACCCTCTAACCTTCCCAGTAATTACTTGTTTGAAGACAGTGTAGAGTTCTCCTGCTGAGAGCTAAGGACCATGATGCCTTGCAACTCTGTGAGTCAGGGGGTGTGGGGGGAGCCGGAGAGAAAGACATAAATGAGGGGAGGAGTGAAATTCAAAAGGAGGGAAAAAAAAACAGCATTTCATGTTACCAGGAAAAGCCACCACACAACAAGATCAGTAGCACAGAAATAGCCAGCTCCCAGGGCCATGTGGGTTCTCCACCAGAAACTTCCAGAGGGAGAGAGGAGGCTACCCTGAGCATCTTGGTTGATCTTAGCCTGAGCCCATAAAAAAGATGGCCTGGGATGCAAATGGCAGGCCACAGTCACAGCAGTGGGGAATGCGGAGAGAATAAAGTTCTTTTTCAGCTAAATATTCCTTGGCAACCCTTCAGGTGACAGGTGGAAATAAATGGACCATTTCTTCTTCTCCTTTTGTTCCCAGTAGCCTGTCACTTACTTCTTCCCCAAAGCCAAGAGGGTGGGACATTTCTGACAACTGAGCTGTCCTTTCTGAAGTCATAACCCTCAGTGGTTAAGGCACTTGCCTCCAGTGCCTAAGGCCCCTGGTTCAATTCCCCAGGACCCACATAAGCCAGATCCACAAGGTGGTGGCCCTGGTGCGCTCTCTCTCTCTCTCTCTCTCTCTCTCTCTCTCTCTCTCTCTCTCTCTCTCTCTCTCTCTGCTTGAAAAATGAATAAATAAAATATAAAAAATATTTTTTAAAAAGTTGATTGTTTTGCAAACAGACACCATATGCAAAGGAGTCCTTGGGCTTTCTGGTGATTACTATCCCTCCCCCTAATTGCACCCCACCAGAGCCTGTGTGGACCACTGTCCCCCTCCCAGGGACTTCAACTTTGTAGGGACACAGATCTGCCAACACTGAGGGGTTCTGGCTCATTTCACTGCCTGCCTGGAGCTTCGTGTGGACGCATTCATCATTCTGTCCTTCGGAAAGTAGAAGAACCCCCCCAGAAATCTTATCAATGGGTGTATGTTTAAGGAAGAGGCAGCCAGAGGCGAGAGCAGAGCATCCTGCCTAAGTTCCCATGTGGGCAGAGTCCATCATTAAAAGCACAGGGACCCAGGCAACTTGCAAATGGAAGAAAACTCTTTCGTTGTTATTAGATTTGGAGAAATAAAGGAGATTTCTTATCATCTGACTCTGTTTGTACATGAATATTTGATGGGCATTATTAAACATTAACGTTAACACGCAGTAGGTAGTTATTTTTGGATTTTCTACCAAATTCGATCCAGGCTTCTGAGACAAAATAACTGCTTCTCCTCCTCATTCCTGCGACTCAGGCCTCCACCTGATCTGAGAATGTGGCCTGCCTACTAATCTCAACCACGTGGACCTGAGACTCTGGCCTTGCAGTGGGTTGAAAGGTGGCTGGGTTTATGGTTGACAGTTACCTTATCCGCTGCCCTGGGTGTCCCCGCTTTGCCTGCCGCCCCCAGCTGGCACTGACCTCGGAATGACCCCTAACTTTCCAGGCTGGAGCTGCAGGAGTTGCAAAGAGCAGAAGTCTTTCTGGCCAGCACTTCTTACTGCTGCGTTGGTGATAAAACTTCAGACAGCCTAATTGATGGCTGCGCTGACCTAACAATGCCTGTGAAAGCAGAGTGCCAGGCAGGCCTGGCCTCCATTTATGGCTGGCTGCAGGGGAGCTGACTCTCCCTGGGATGGGGAGTCCAGAGGAGAAGGGGGGTCACCTGCCAGCCCGGGAGCTTGATCAGGCTCCGACTTGTTCCTGAGGCCAGCAGTGTTCTTCTGGAGAACGTCCTGACCCAGGCGGAGGTGGGGTTTGCACACTGAAGGCAAAAGTGCCTAGAAATGAAGCGGTTGATTTGCTCTCTGCTGTCCTCCAGAGCATCGGTGCAAAACTCTTCTGCGATCCCAGAGGCCAAGGTCACTGACTGCATTTCTCTGCTCTGTTTCAGGTTTATTAACGCCAGGCGGAGGATAGTA
>PVHP010024357.1:17500-26565 GCA_004024765.1 Zapus hudsonius
TTCCCCCATCAACGTGTCCCCTTAGTTTCAAACAGATCTTTATAGCTAATTCTTATTATTATTTGGGGGGACTCTTCTTCCAAGAGCTTGCCAATGAAGATTTAGAGACAGAGCGGGAGTTTCTTCCAGTTCCGAGCCTTGGCTGTGGACAAACAATCTTAAATTGGGCAGCTTTCCTCAACACACACACACACACACACACACACACACACAGTTATTCATGGTCATTGCGCCATACCTAGGACTTTATCAGAAACTCAAAGCTTGGGGGAGAAGAAAGAGCAGGAGAATACTGTAACAGACTTCGTACAGAGTTCGCTCTATTAATTGTTTCATGTTAGATATTCTATGTGTTTACCTCAATTGAAAAAAAAAGAATGTTTTTGCTAGTATCAGATCTGCTGTGGAATTGGTATTGTATGTCCATGAAACCTTCTTTTTCTCAGCACGTGTTCCTCACTAGAAGAAAATGCTGTTACCTTTAAGCTTTGTCAAATTTACATTAAAATACTTGTATGAGGACTGTGACTTTATGTTTAAAAAAAAAGGTGTTAAGTCACAAAATGCGGTAATAAATATTTCATTTTTGATTTTTTGTTAGGATTTGGTGTTTTCAATGGTTTTAAAGGTGTCAGGGCTGAAAGTACAGGTGGTGCCTGTCCAACTCAGAAATTGAGTGTATTGGAGACTTAACAATTTCTAAGGCTTTTCAGTTTGTATTTGGCTTCTACGTTCAGCCAGCAGAAAACTTCTAAAGGTATGAAATTCTGTGTTATGAGCTAGCCTGAAAAATCCCCTCAACACGCCTCACCTTTTTTAAATAGATGCATGGTGGCTAAAACAGTACTTTCAGATAAAGTGTTTATGTGTATCCTCCACTAGAACGAAGGGTTTATTTAGAGTTAATTTTAAATTTAAGAAACCTTGTCTGCTCAAAGATAATTTCTCTGCTTATCTTACCAAAATACTGTTGAATATCTAAATTAAACGTTCTATGTAGATCCTCATAGATAAGTGAACAACTACTATGGAGTTTGAAATCCCAAGTTTAAAGGACTCCTGCAACGTTAATATTTCATATACGTTGTATGATGGCGTCTTTTTATTTTAGACGCTTTTCTCCATGTGCAGGGAAACAGGTGTTAAGAGCTTAGAGGCTAAATTGAAAAAGAAACAGAAAAGCAGACAATATGATATCATTTTAAACGTTGCACTCCATGGTTCTGGAAGTTTTTCTTATGCTGTGGTCAAAAAATACCTGTTCAAGTGGATGGAAGTGAGAGAAGTGTGGAATATTTGCATATCCTCCCGTCTTGTCTAATAAACATATGGCCCAAGAATTTCATAACTCTTAAACTTTGACTCCTATGTTTAGAATGGGAAGGAAGCTATATTTAGATATATCAGCTTGACAGAGAAATAGTTCCCTAATTCTTCAACATTTGGCCTGTTTATCCTTCCCCTTTGGACAGCCCTGACAGAAGTCCCTATGAATAAGCAGGGAGCAACTGCTCTTATTTGTTCTGTGCGGCTTAGTAACATTTTTATCAATCCATTGATCAGTTTAATGAGAGCACTGCTGTTCAAACCTAGGAATAACACTTCTGTCAGAAATGATCTGTTCACTGTTCACTTGGAAAAGAGACACAGCTTCCCCTTCCTATTTCCTACTCCATTTTTCATGGAGTCTTTTGGTAAAATTTAAATATTTGCATATGTTTACTTTAAATGCTCTTATGTAAACTCTGACAAGTTTCCCATTTATACTTTAACTCTCACATCAACTAAAAAAAAAAAAACAAGAAAGAAAAGAAAAAACGTGGTGGTTCTCCTTCCTTCTTCCCAGTAAGGTCAATGCTGAGAGGGTTTCTTGACGATTGGCTCTCATTTAAGAATTGCCTTATGACGTTATTCCGTCATGCCACTGGAGAGATAGAGGCCATGAGTTTATAGCTGCGGTCAAACAATGCCTGTTCAAGTGGATGGAAGTGAGAGAAGTGTGGAATATTTGCATATCCTCCCGTCTTGTCTAATAAACATATGGCCCAAGAATTTCATAACTCTTAAACTTTGACTAGCTTTGGTTGTAATGAATGAAGCCACCTCAGGCTCAGTTTCTTGGACAAATCCACAACGGATCCCGTTAGCCTTGACTTCTCAGATATTTAGAGAGGAGTGTCTGCATTCCTGGCCCACCCCCACCCTCTGCTAAGGCAGAGGGATGGTGAACTTGATTCCACCGTGGAACACACTTGTTCCTATCTCGGGTTTACTATTTAGTATAAAGAGTTCCGATTTGGGTATATTTAAGAAAGACTCAGCTGTCAAAAGCAAAGAAACTGGGAATGGTGTTTTGACAACCATATAGTGTTAAAGGAAATACTCTAGTCTGAATAAAATTGCTTATGTTCTCCAAAACAAGAGTAATATAAAACACTTTTTTATTTATATGGAAAAGCAAAAGCAGAAATAAATTCCAAAGGCTTCCCTTTCTTTAAGAAATCCTAAGAGAACTGCAGGCTCCATCTGTTAAGGGAATTGAGCAAGAAGCTACATTTGAAAGGAAAGAGAGAAAAGTCCAGGAAAGTGGGTCTTTCAAGTGCCTCTTCTCGTCCTCCTGCCGCTCCCAGACAGCACCCACCCCCAGCCCAGCTCCACCTTGGCTCTGCCCAGTCCCTGGGGGTCCTCCTTGCTGGGGGGGCCTGGGAATGCCATGGGGCTAACATCTCCAGCAGCGGTCAGAGGAGGGCCTTCCCTCAAAGGCATGGGAACCCCGAAAGTCTTGCAGGCCGGCCAGCGATTTGTTAAGGAGCCTGGACCTCGCTCGAGTGTCCACTTGGCTGGGCGCGGGCATCCATCGACATGCATGGGGGACCCTGGGCCCCGGGTGCTTGGGCACAGCTGCAGGAAGCCACGCAGGGCTTCTGCGCGCGTGGGGAGCCCCCAGCCCAGGTCCTGCGGGGCTGGGGAGAAGGCGGGTCAGGTTGGGATGTTTGAAGGGAGGTTTTAATATTAATAGTTTCGGTGTAGAGACAGAAGGGAGATTACGTGCGCGGTTCCTCGGGGCAGACTCTGGGTGACAGGGATGATGGATGGTCCCAGAGCCCGGCCGCCAGCCCCAACCATGTCACAGCTACTTTGCTTGAAGCTTTAGAAATAAAATAAATAAACAGCATCACCCCACATCGATTTATAAATCATTATGAATCAATTACTGCTGATACTTTCCCATTGGCCTAAATCAAGCAGAGGAGAGACGAAAAACGTGGGGTTCGGTGGGGGAATGCGCCCCCCCAACAGGAACCATTGCAAAATCCATTATCTTAGAATCAGAGGCCCGGGGTGAGGAGGTGCGGAGAAAGACGGGGTCCCCGGGAAATCCTGGGGCGCGCGCTGGAGGGGGAGATGGCGCCAGCTGCGCCTTTGTCGCATTTCAGATGGGATTCGTTTGTTTGTTGTTTGTTTGGGGTATTTTTTTTTTTGGGGAAAAGAGGGGAGGGGGTCTTCACGTGAGAACCCGACGCGGGCTCGTTGGTTTTGCGGGCTGATTCTTAGGGGTCCTCTTGTGAAGCGCGCATCAGCCGCTGGCTGGTGTCAGGGCGCACGTGGGAACGGTGCGCAGGAATGGGGCGCAGACGGGGACCCCCGGGATGCGGACCCCGCCTCCACCCACCCACCCACCCCGGGTCCTCCTAGGTGTTTCTATGACTACATTGTGTATGGGGGGGAGGGTCAGATGTGGGGGTGGCCCGCGAGAGGGCCGTTCCTGGGCCATCATTTATCATTGTCACCCACATAATGATTCTCTCTGCAGCCCGCTATTGATGAGGATAATTACATTAGCTCAGAGTGACTGATCAATGAGAAACCACCACACAAAAAAACTTCACTCCTCCAGAATCCCCCCAAACCGATACAGAAATAACACAGAAAGTCTGATTTTCTTCCCTTTCTCTGGCCACCAAAGGGTCTCTCCCTCCCCCCTGTCCCCTCCCCAGGACTGGGGAATAAAGTCAAGAAATAGGCCCAGGCCTGGGTCGTTTTTTTTGAGGAGGATACAGTTTTGTCCGTGAATGCATTTTTTTCCCCCCAGCACTGGCTTCATTTCTCCTTTGGTGAAGAATATCAACGGGATTGTTACTATTCTTTGCTTTGGGACTGGCCCACGGTTTTCATTCTCTTTGTTTCTTTTCTCCCCGTTGGGTATTTCCCCCTGCTTTAAAAAAAAAAAAGGAAGGGGGATAATTCTTTTCATAAATAACTGGGAAAAAAGGAAATGTTCCTAGATCCTTTCTCCAGGTTTGTTTTTTTTTTTTGTAAAGAAATAAGTGTTTTTCTTGGTCCATAATCTTTGTCTTTATCGCTTCACAAAGTAGCAAAATTAAACATGCGGGGTGTGTGGGATAAAGGGTAGATAGATATATGATATAGCAACATCATTCGCTATATTTAAGCCTGAAAGTTTGCAAGCTAAATCACGGTCCCGCTTTTTCTGGACTTTAAAAAAAAAAATCAATGTTTTCTCAATTAAACGGAATTTTAATGCTTTACTTGCGAGTTGTTAAGGGCGCTGTAAATTTTATTTGTAAGGCTTCCTGGCTTGAAATAGATGCCTGAGTCCACCAGGGCCGTCCAGCTAAGGTAAGGCGAGTGTCGCATTTTCTGGTTGGTGTATTTTCACCTCTCCTGTTAGTCACAAAACTGTCATGATTTACCCCAATCATTCTCAGAGGGGTGCACGTGAGAATCACATCTGCTCAGGGCCAGAAAAAGGGGTGCCTTTCGGGAGCATTCTAGATTCTTAAATCCTGCCCCTTCCTCTGGTTTCATCAGTGTATCTTGGAAAGGCCCTCTCACCAATTCTGCCATCTTTCCTGGGGGCTCTGGATCTCTGCTTTTCAAATGCTCCCCACCCTCTGGAGCCCCGCACTGCTTGCTAACAGAGGTTTGCTTCCAGACGCCCCACCTAGCAAAAGTCCCAGAAGAGAATTCTCTGCGGTGTGTCCACAGCCCAGATCTGCTACTGTTCTGCTTTGAAGTCCTGCGTGGAGGAGGAGGACCTTGCAGAGCTGCCCAAAAATCCGGAGAAGTCCAAAGACAAGCCTCTGTAGCCAGGGACTTGGTGGGAAGCGAGGTAGTGAAACTTTCAAAAAGTGAGGCTGGCAGGGAAGGGAAGAAATGAGGGGATCTGAGGCTACACAGAGAGAATAGGGTGAGGCAGAAAAATGAGTCTTTCGGACCTCTTTATAATTTACAAAGAAATAATAAAAGGAAATGGAATGTACAAAGATTACTACCAAAAGAAAAATTAGCCCAAAGTCTGTTTAAAAGCCAGTCCAGTGAGATGCCAGACATCGCCTGACCTTCACCCAGGAACTGGTCACAAAGCTGGCTTTGCACCTCCTTTTTCAGTGAATTTCCTGGGAATGAGAAGTTGAGGGCCAAGGCTATGTGTGTGGTGGGGAAGGTCTTAAGTAAGATGGTCTGATGGGAAGGGGCGCCCAGATATAATGAGGCGGCTGTTTTAAACTGAATAGGAGAGAGAAATAGCCACACGCACGCACGCACACACCCAGAGACACACACACGTGCGCAGTACACTTCAAAATAATTCTTACCTGCCTGCCTTGTGCTTTTTCCTCTAAGCAGACATGTAGACTAGCATCTTATGTATCTATAAGAGGAGATGCAGTTCATCTTGTCTCTGCAGACCCACCCCAGAGACCCCCTTCCCTTAGATTCCTGACGTGTAAGCCTAGACCAGGGCCTTTTTTATCAAATGAGTGGGGCTTTGTGAATGTATTTGTACTTTTCGGCTTTCAGTCTAAGTTTCTGCTTCGGAGGAGGGAGGAGGTGCAAGGAGGGGGAGGGGAGGAACACAAAGACTTTATCTAGTTCTCACCAAGCAGGTTTCAAACTAGGAACGGAATGGGAAGAAAGGAGAAAGCGCAGAAATAAAGAGGCCTTGAGAACTGTTTATTACAACAGGTTTTCTTGCCCAAAGAGAGGTGATCCCGTGAATATTTTTCCTTCTTAATGATTCTGTTTCCTTCCTATTGAAACATGTTCAAATTTTAATCCTCTAGCAGACAAAACCTCAATATAAATATGACTTGGGCCACTGGCAAAAAAAAAGGGGGAAAAAAGGGAACTTAAACTCAGTTCCTGGAGGGGAGGAGGCTGGGGAAGAGAGAGCTCTCTGATTAATAACTAGCAGGGTAATGTTGAGGGCTTTTTCTGCGCGATTGCCTTTTTGAATTAGAGCCGATTTCTTCACACTTCAATTGTGCCCGTCTCCTTTAAAATGACTGGCAGATTTGTTTCTCTTTTTTTTTCTCTCTCTCCCTGAGACTTAATGATGTAAATTTTCTAATTAGTTAAATCATATTGCTTAAAGGCCTAATATTTACTGTGTAAGAAGTGATCATTCTGATTTGGACCTCTTGAAATATTCCGAGAAATAACATTTGGCTTTTAGTGGAGGGATGAGAGGGGGGGGTGCAGTTCAGAAAGAGCGAGGCGCGGAAGGCAGGCAACACGTTAAATTAATAGTTCAAGTTGAGCCGGGCTCTCACCCGCTTTTATTTTTCAATCAGCGGAGATTTAATTGGCAGCCCTCGGGCCGGGCGATCTGATATTTTCTCATTAGCTTCCCATCACTAATCTTGAGTGTTAGATTGGCTTACAGGTTGTCAACGTTTGACCAAATATATATATATATTTATTTATATTTATGGGGGGCATATATGTGTGTGCATATGTGTGTGTGTGCATATATGTGTGTGCATATGTGTGTGTGTGCATATATGTGTGTGCATATATGTGTGTGTGCATATATGTGTGCATATATGTGTGTGCGCATATATGCGTGTGCATATATGTGTGCATATATGTGTGCATATATGTGTGCATATATGTGTGCATATATTATATGTATATATGTAATCACGAATTATGGCTCCAGGATGTGAGATCTGCAAATAAATCCTGCTTGGATCAGCGGAACTAACAGGCGAAAAAAAAATGTTGAGTATTCCTCGTGGCATCTAATAAGTGGCCTTAATTTGTGTTTCTAGGAGGCTGGGGGAGATTACGCGTCTGCTGCACAGATAGAGGGAAAGAAAGGGGTCCGTGGGGAAGGCGGGGTGCAGCTCCAGGGAGAGGGGTGGGCGGAGGCTGAGCAACCCAAGTGGAATCCGGCTGGGCTGCAGGGCAGCTGCGTGGACCTGCCCAGCGCGCGGCGAGCGGCCCGGCCACCGGCAACGTCGCAGCGCCCTCTGCGGGCCGTCCGCGCGGACCGCAGACCCCCGCCCACCTCCCCACCTCATCCCCCCCCCACCGCACAACACCGGGGAATAGCTTGTCAAGGCTGAACATTTAAATGAATACATGATAAAAAATAATAATAATAAAATGCCAAGGAACACCCCCCTTCCCATCACCACCACCACCTTCACTTAGCCCCGGGGAATAAGCGACCAAAAAACCTTAGCAAAGGGATTCATTTTATAAATCTCTTTATTCTTTGGGGTTTTACTTTACTTGGCTTTTTTTTCCCCCTTGTATAGATTCCAAGTCCAAGAAATGTTTTCAAAGATGCTCTCTGTGTGTTTTTTTAAATGGATGTGTGCATAGGAAAAGCGACGAATACAAAACAATATTTTTCAAGCTGGAGGGAGGGAGATGCATAGAATTTAAGTCTAAAGGAGTAGCTTTGGGAATTCTTAGCAGATCCCGGTTTGGGATGCATCTTTCCTGTAGTGCAGAACACTGGCCCCGGGTCTTTTTCTTCTTCCCTCTCTAAAGATTCTTCTCTCTTGCTTTCTCTGTCTCCTTTCCTGGCCCTCCTCCTCCTCCAGTCTCCCCTTCCTCAAATGGTCATGGCACCTACCCCCTCCCCGCGCGCTGACCCTCACTTTGTCTGGAAAGGGACCCGGAGGCGGGAGGACGCACCTGCTGGTACCAGGTGCCAAGCGCGGGGCCGCCAGCACCTGAGTGTCTGAGAGCCTCGAGGCTCCAAGGCTGGTGGCCGCAGGTGACCGAGCCCCGCCGGCCCTGGCTCTGGCCGCAGGGCACCCCCCAAGCCCCGCACAGAGCGTCTTGACCTAAACGTCCAACGACTTTAGTTTGGGGGGTAGTTTTTGGTTTTACTTTTTCAAGCACCGGGTTGCAGATTTTTTTCCTGAAAGCAGTTGTCTGAAATGGGGCGCTGGGGAAGGACAGCTGGATCAAAGGGAGGGGGATCCAACACTTCCATTTCTTGTCCGAGTAGGGTTCTTGCAGGGCCCCCCTCCCTTACAACCCATGACCCCTTTTGGAGATGCTGGGGACCAGGGACCCCACAGAGAGAGCAAGGCTTAGGGGGGGGGGAGAGACAGCTATCTGGGTCTTGGAGTCAGTTAAGGAATGCCTCTCTGTAGCTGAGCTTGAAATATTGTTGGTGCTTTTGTGAGAAATGGGATGTGGGTAAATATTTATATCCAAGCTGCTATCATGGGGGGGTGTCATGAAGAAGCTCACGGCATTTAAACTTACTTTAAACCTTATTCCAGCTCTGGGGAGGCAGCCTGCGTCTCCTGCCAGAGTGGCTGGCTTTTTGAAAGGTCCCCTATTCACCCAGGCGAGTAAGAGATTGCAGACCCGCGCGCCCGCTTAAACATTGGATATATGTGTGTGCACAGAACGCAAACGTGTGTGTAAGCACCAATGACAGAGACAGGGAAGAAAGGGATCTCTTTGCAGGTGACACCAAAGCCAGAAGCATTCCGGTCATCCTATCAGAGGAGGAGGAAATGGATGAAATCCTGCTCTTTGCCTTAGCCCAGCTCAATGAGATTTGGTGGCATTAAAGTCTGGTTCATGTTCAAAATAAATTAATGCAAAGGTCCTTCGGAAGGGGCGAGCATAACCCCTGTCATTAATCTCCAAATACTTGAAGATTAGGATTTTTAAAAACTGAGATCACTAAGCGATATCATCTTAAAAAGCATGGAACAATCTCAAGTCTATATGGTGGCAAAACAAAATCTCTCCATGAAGAATGGTGTTTCTTCCTTTAAAAAAAA
>PVHP010024358.1:0-26520 GCA_004024765.1 Zapus hudsonius
TACTGCATAACAAGTTTGAGGCCAGCCCGAGCTACATGTGACCTTGAATCAAAGAAACCAACCAATAAATCAATTAAAAAATAAAACTCCTTGCATGGTGGCTCACACCTTTAATCCCAGCACTCGGGAGGCAGAGGATCACCATGAGTTCAAGGCCACCCTGAGACTACAGAGTGAATTCCAGGTCAGCCTGGGCTAGAGTGAGACCCTACCTTGAAAAACAAAAAACAAAACAAAACAAAAAAAACACTTTAGCCTGTGATCAAGGCTGAGAATAGCACTAATTTATGTGTATAAAAATATTTAGAAGCCGGGCGTGGTGGCTCACGCCTTTAATCCCAGCCCTTGGGGAGGCAGAGGTAGGAAGATCGACATGAGTTCAAGGCTACCCTGGTCAGCCTGGACTAGAGAGGAAGACCCTACCTCAAAAAAAAAATCCCCTTAATTTAAAAATGTGCTAGAGAGATGGCTTTGTTGCTTGTTTGCAAAACCTGATGGCCCGGGTTCAATTCCCTAGCACCTATGTAAATGAAGTCAGGTGCACAAAGTAGCACATGTGACTGGAGTTTGTTAACAGTGACAAGAGGCCCTGATATGCCCATGCTCATGCTCTCTCTGTCTGCCTCTTTTTCTCTGTCTCAAATAAAATGAATAAATAAATAAAATTAAAAAAAAGAAAAACAAGAATTCAAACCTGTTGGCATCCTGAATTCAGACTGTGGCCTCCAGAACTGTGGGACACCAACTTAAGTCAGGTGCCCTTGGCTGGGTCACCCACTGTAGCTGAGGAGAGTGGAGTGCTATGATTGGCCAAGCTTGCTCAGGTGCTTGTACCCAGGAAGACCAAAACAAAGGGAGACATTGTGGAGGTGGACTGTGTTGCCTCTCAATTCAGACACCGAGGCCCTAACTCTCGGGTTATATGAGGACAAAATCTTTAAGGAGGTAATTGAGGTTAAATGAGGTCATAAGGAGGAGATGCTAGTCCCAAAGGATTGGTGTCATAAAAAGAAGAGATACCTGAGCTCTCTCTCCCTCTCTCCATGTGTGCACAGGGAAAAGGCCAAATGAGGAAGCTATGGGAAGACTTGCCCTGAAAATTGCAAGGAAAGGACTTATCAGCACCCCAACCTCTGGCACCTTGATATGAACCTGCAGCCCCCCGAGTGTAGCTTTTTGTTAAGGCAGCCTGCGCAGATGTCTACAGGAGAAGTGGCTTATCAAAACGCATGTGTTGCTGGAGGGCAGGGGGACCACAGACGTGATGGCTTAGCGCTGGGAGAAACACTGGGAGCCGAGTAACATGTGCTCCACCCCAGTTTGTGTTTGCAGCACTGTGATCAAAGCCTTTCAACAGCAGACTGTTACACAGAGGAGTATTTATATCATCATACAGAGCAAGGCTGCCTTCTCTCTCTCTCTCTCTGTAGTTTTTTTAAAAACCTAAGATTGGGGGCTGAGGAGATGGCTCAGTGAATAAAGCATTTGCCAGGTAAGCATGAGTACCCAAGTTCTGATCCCCAGAACCCATGTAAAGGCAGATGCTCTAGTGAACATCTGTGTGGTAGCTTAAATGTATGTCTCCCATAGACTCAAGTGTTTTATTTTTTGTTTTATTTAACTTTTTATTGACAGCTTTCATAATTATAGACAATAAACCATGATAATTTCTTCCCCACCCCCACTTTCCCCCTCTCAAATCCACCCTCCACTATATCCCCTCCCCTCTCAATTAGTCTCTATTTTATTTCGATGTCATCATCTTTTCCTCCTACTATGAAAGTTCAGGTGTTATATTAAAGCTTGTAACTTGGGTCTGGAGGAGTTTTCACTGGGGGGGGGGGGATCCTGGAGTCAAGCCCTAAGGTCTAAGAGAGAAGTGTGAGCTCAGGGGTCTTACTTGCTGCTTTAGATGTTTGCTGGCTGCTGGTGGGCTTTCTCGGCTTGAATGTATGGAAGCAGCTTCTTCCACCATAGATGGAACTTCCCCCTGGATCTGTACGCTTAGTAAATCCCTTCCTCCCCTGAACTGTGTCTGCTTTGGTTATTCATGCCAACCATGTGGAGCTGTCTACGACAAAGATGAAGACAGACTTCTGTGCATGACATGTGTGGGCCCACATACCCAGAAAAAGAAAGAAGAATCTATGAGTCCATGCTGTTAGAATAAATAAATGGAGGGGAAGGAAATGTTCTTACAGTGACATGCCAACTGCTAAGTGTAGAGAGAATGAGTAGGGAGATCAGCAAAGGGCAGCAGAACTCATGGGCGAGGCCTGCAGAGGAAAACGATCTCACAGCATCACTGACTAGGTTCTGAGGAAAACCATCACCATGAAGTCTACCTTCACCAAGGGGTCAAAGCTGATATCACCAACACTGGGATACATGGAGATCACGATGCTCTATGTGACAGATGTGCCAAGCGTGGACCTGAGCTTCGGGGAGTCCTCTGCCCTCCATGCAGCCAGTAAAAGGATAAATGGTGTTTTCTCATATTTTCCAAATGTCAAAATGGACTAAAATTAGTTTGCTTTTGATTTTGGCATGTGGCTGCAATTTGATGATAAAAAGCCTTTCCTGAAAACACCTAAGCATTTGTTATCATTATTTTTGAGATTTAATTGTATACTGAACACACACACCATATAAAAGCAAGTGCTTTTTTTTTTCTTTTAGGCAGAGTGTGGGTGTATGGATTACATCTAGGGCCTTACACCTGCTAACAGATACTGTACAACTGAGCTCTATCCCCAGAACTGCTTGTGAATTCCATTTACTTATCATTTAATCAATGTTGAGTTCAAAGTACAAGTTTAGCTGGGTGGTACATACCTGTAGTCCCAACTCTAGGAAGGCTGAGGCAGGAGAATTGCAAGTTTAAGGGCAGCCTGGACTATAAAGTGAGTTCCAGGCTAATCTGTGATTTTTTTTTTAAATGAGACTATCTCAAAAAATAAAGTACAGGTTTATTTGGAGAATTCCTAGATATATAGTTGACTGTGTGTACAGACTCTGAAAAATGTGTTTGTGTTTATTGTCTGTTTTCCAGAAGCATTCAGTTGGGAGCTGGGAGCATTGGTTCATGTTTATAATCTCAGCACTGGGGAGGCTGATCACCATGAGTTCAAGGCCAGCCTGGGCTATAGAGTGAGTTCCAGGTTAGACTGGGTTAGAGTGAGATCCTCAAAACTAACAAACAACAACAACAAAGAGGTTCAGTTGGGATCTTATGGATCAAACTAACATAAGTACAGTTTCTGGGTCGTCCCCCCCCCCACATCTTGTGTTACATGTCCCCATGTGTAGACAAGAAACTCAAATTAAGCAATGATCCCAGAAGTGATGGACCAGAAACTGAACTTGTGTTAGCTTCATTTTGACAGTTGGTGTGATTACCCAGGCTTTCTCTGACGTGTGACACTTGGGAACTTGGGAACATGTTCTCATTCTTTTCAGTTCAGCTTCACTGATGGGAAATGCCAGAGAATGAAAGCCTTTCACAGACAAAACGACGCTCCACACGACGCGGTGCCTGCAGCAGAGCTCGAGGTGGAAAGTTCACCTCAGTCTTTGAAGGGCCATGTCATCTGAAGAGGGGCTGGTCAGAGTGTGTTCTCTGCTGCATGGGGCAATTTTTTCCCTACTGAGTTGTCTTTTTTTTTTTTTTTCAAGTGCGCAGTTCCAGGGGAGGTCAATTAGGCACAAAAATATTCTGGATCAGCCAGAATCCTCTCTACTCATTGTACAGTGAAATAACAAGCTTTAAAACTGCTCCTTGAAGGTTGGTGGCAGCAATCACGAAGTTCATGCCAACTACATGAAGGAAATGAACATGGAATCACAAAGAAGAGAGCTGGAAAAACCACAGAACATGCTGGTCATGTCAGAAGAAATAAAGGGTGAGGGCCTGGAGGGATGGCTCAGTGGGCAAGAGTGTCTGAGTGTGACCGCCATTATCCATGTGAAAAGCCAGGCATGGTCATGCAACCAAGGAAGAGGCAGGAGAATAGCTCGGGCTTCCTGGTCAGGCAGTCTAACCAAAAACTGTGGAGTTTCATGTTCGCTGAGTGTAAATGAATGAGTTTGAATAAAAAGCTCCCCATATGCTCATGTGTTTTGAGTACTTGGCCCCTAGCTGGTGGCAATTTGGGAAAGTTATGGGGCCTTTGCAAGTGGAGCCTTGCTGGAGGAGGTGTATTGCTGGTGGGAAGGGGGCTTTGGGGTAATAGAGCCCAGCTTCAAGCCTAGTGCAGAGACTACTTCCTTCCTGCTGCCGTGAAGATGTGATGCCTACCTAGCTGTTGGCTCCTGTCATACTTTCCCCTCCATGATGAACCGGTGTTCCCTCAAAACATTAAGCTGAAATAAACCTTTCCTTCCATAAGCTGCTTTTGATTGGCTCTTTTGTCCCAGCAATAAGAAGTTAAGTCCTACGGGGAGACACTCTGTCTCATGGAAATAAGGAGGAGAAACGACAGAGGAGGACATGTGACACCTTCGTCTAGTCTCCATGTGATTTGAAGAGGGGCTGGTCACACACATCTGCGCACACTATGCACCATATGGGCACACCACACATAATGACACACATACCCCCCCAAAAATTTCTTTTTGTTCTTTTGAGGTAAGGTTTTGCTCTAGCCCAGGCTGACCTGAAATTCAATCTGTATTCTCAGGCTGGCCTTGAACTCACAGTGATCCTCCTACCTCTTCCTCCTGAGTGCTGAGATTAAGACATGTGCCCAAAACACCATGCCAAGCCCAAAATAATTTAAAATAAAGAAAGGAAATAGAGAGAACGTATGAAAGCCACAACCATCATCATGAAGGACTGAATGTTCTTCAAAGACAATGCAGCAAGTAATGCCAGTGTGCAGCCATTTTGTCTTTTTAAAAATTTTATTTATTTATAAGATAGAGAATGGTTGTACCCAGGCCTCCTGCCACTGCAAACAAACTCCAGATACATGTGCCACCTTGTACATCTGACTTGATGTGGGTAACGGGGAATTGAACCTGAGTCCTTAGGCTTTGCAGATAAGTACCTAAACAGTTGAGCCATTTCTCCAGCCCCCATTTTGTCCATTTTTGCAAAAAAGAAAAACTAAGGTTTTTGTTTTTTAACTAAATATGATATAAATAGCTGGTGAATTCATTTTTTTTAAATTTATTTTTGGCATGTGTATATGTGTTCATGTGTGTGAGTACAGGCACATGTTCCTGTGTGGAGGTCTGAAGGTCAGAGAAAAGCTTTAGTTGTTGGTCTTCACCTTCCATCTTGTTTGAGGCAGGGTCTCTCCTTGTTTAGCACTGTGTTCTCCAAGCTCGCTGGCCCATGAGCTTCTGGGTCATTCTGTCTCCATCTCCCTTCTCACCCTAGGCACACTGGGATTGCAGATGCCCACTTCAGTGCCTAGCTCTTACATGGGCTCTGGGGATCTGAATTCAGGTATGATATTTGCATGGGGTCACAGTCGGCCACATGCTGCTGGGATTAATCTCCAAACTAGGTCCAGGGAGGAAAGAATTATCAAAGCTACAGATCCAGGGGAAGTTCCACAATGTGAAGAGGCTGGCCCCCTATCACAGGTCCAAGCAGAGAGAAACCTATCACCAGCACCACACAGCAGCAAACAGGTAGTGAGGGCTAAGGAAAGAATTTCTTCCCCTTTATATAGTCTTAGGGTGAGGTCTTGCAACCCTTTCCCAGACTTAATGGCTTCCCGAGTCTCTGGAATTTCCTTTCTGCACTGCCCACACAAGAAGGAATATTAATTTCTGATTTCCCTGAGCTTCCTTACATCCACCCCCAACTGAGAGGGCTGCCCTTGAGACCCACCCAAGATAATTAAAAAGATCAAGTTGACAACAAAACCTAACCATCACATGTGGCAAGCTCTTTACCCTCTTCCCCAGCCAAAGAGAGATGATCTCTCTGTATAGCCCAGGATGGGGGTGGGAGTACTGCTCAGTGGTAGAACATGTGTTTAGCATGGATGAAACCCTGGGTTCAATCCCCAGCACCATCCAAAAAATAACACAATCATACCAACAAAATACTTGGAAAGGAGATTTCTTTTTGTTATTGTTGTTTTGTTCTGTTTTGTTTTGTTTTTCAAGGTAGGGTCTCACTCTAGATCAGGGTGACCTGAAATTCACTATGTAGGCTCAGGGTGGCCTTGAACTCACAGCAATCCTCCTACCTCTGCCTCCTGAGTGCTGGGATTAAAGGCATGCGCCACCACGCCTAGCTTGTTCCTTTTTTGAAAAATATTTTTATTTATTTTGTAAGGAGAGAGAGAGAGAGAGAGAGAGAGAGAGAGAGAGAGAGAGAGAGAGAGAGAGAAGTAAAATGGGTGTGCCAGGGCCTCTAGCTGCTGCAAACAAACTCCAGATGCATGTGCCACTTTGTGCATCTGGCTTTACATAGGTACTGGGGAATCAAACCAGAGTCATTAGGCTTTGCAGGCAAGTGCCTTAACCACTGAGCAATCTCTCCAGCCTCTTGTTTCTTTTTTTTTTAAATACAAGGTGTTAAACTGTGGAAGGCTGGCCTTAAACTCACTGTAATCCTGGAGTCCATCTCCTAACTGCTGGGATTATAGGTATGAGCCATCATGCCAGGCTTGAAAGACATTCATGAATCTTTTGCATCAAAATGTGTAATGCTCTTTCTGATTATTTGTACACAATTGATTAAATACATGTGGAAGAAATTTTTCTAAATTAAAATTAATAAGTATTTTCTCATCAATGCATGAAGATAGTCTTATAAATCTGGCTGCACTCTGATTAAACATGAACATAAGGGGCTAGAGAGAGCTCTGTGCTGAAGGGACTTGCCTGCAGAGCCTAACAACCCAAGTTTGATTCTCCAGTACCCACTGAAAGCCAGATGAAAGAAATGGTGCATGCATCTAGAGTTCATTTTCAGTGGCTGGAGGTCCTGGCATGCTCATTCTCTCTCTTTCTCTCTCTGCTTGCAAATTAAAAAATAAATTTAAGAAAAAGTTTAAAAAGTTGGGGATGGGAAGATGGAACAGTGGTTAAAGGTGCTTGCTTGCAAAGCCTGACATCTGGGACTCAATTCCCCAGTACCCAAATGAAGCCAAATGAACAAAGTGGCACCTGCATCTGGGAGCATTTGCAGTGGCAAGAAGCCCTGGTATGCCCAATTTATGCTCCCTCTCTGTGTCTGCTTAACTATAAATAAATAAATACATAAATAATTTTTTAAAGTTTTAAAAGTAGCTGGGTATGGTGGCAACATGCCTTTAATCACAACACCCAGGAGGCAGAGGTAGGAGGATCACTGTGAGTTCAAGGCCAGCCTGGGACTACAGAGTGAGTTCCAGTCTGGGCTAGAATGAGACCCTACCTTGGGGGAAAAAAGTTTTTTTTTTTTTTTAAGTATACTAATGTAGTTTAAAAACATTAATCTATTTTCTTCTTTTTTGTCTTAAAGTATTTAGAAATATTTCACTTTTTAATATTTTTACTAGCATATACTCTTTCTTTTATGCCACCATCTCCCAAAAGTGCCAAGCTGGGGACCGAGATTTTACCCAAGGGTCTTTGAGAGACGTTCCAGATCTAAACTGTGGTACTGAGACCCCTGCTTTGTTCACACTTTTGTTGTTTGTCTCTTTCTTGGATTTCTGCTTACTTGCTAGTTTGAGGTTTCTGTCTCTTGCAACTTGAAATATGCAAAAAGAATCAGCATGGTTGTGTAGGAACAGAATGAACCGTACACTTGTGGTAAGTAAATCATTGCCTCCATCTCATGTCACAGATGGGGAAAATGAGGCCTGCAGAGAGGAGTGAGCCACCCAGGCATGTGAGTGGTAGAGCCAGAACCTCAAACACAGGCTCCCAGGTGCCTGTACTCTGAATCACTTTTTAAGGAACCTTACCTTACCTCAGGGATTTGTGTGTGGCTTGGGGTGGCTGGATTTATTTCTCTCTGCCTCAATTTCCCTGTCCTGTTCCTGTGTTTTCCATTCCTGGCAGAAGGGAGGGGAGCCAGAGGTTACCATGTGGGCTGTCTGGAGCTCTTGGGCCTACAAAAGCTGTTATTACTTAATTACTGCAAGTGGTGATTAGAAGGGAAAGTAATTGCCTGCCCTTTCATTATGGCACTAGTGCCCTTCTCCTCTGGCAGCCCCAGGCCAGCTGTAAAAGGGATCTGGGTGCAGATCTTCTGTGAGGCCCGCTCTGGATTTGGGGAAGAGCTGTGCATGGTTCCCGCAGGGGTCTCACCTTCCAAAGGTGATTTGTGAGTGGCCCAGCCCTTCCATACCTAGAAGCTCTTGAGATTCCCATGATCATGTCCTGGGCAGTGTGCTGGACTCCCTTCCTTCTCTGGGTGAGAGCCTACCCAGCAGATACCTTGCTTACAGCAGATCCTTGGCAAATGGTGGCAAGTACTAGTCTAATTCTGACCCTGGGAAGGCCCTGGGAAGGAGGGAGGGCTGCTTCGCTTTATAGGTAATAACATTGGCTTTTCCTAGGGGCCTTCATCTTTGGACCCTGAGTGTCTGACCAGAGCATTGGTGCTTTTGCCTTGAAGCTTGTTCCCAATAATATTGGCCTATTTCTCAGGTGAAGAAATTGAGGCCTGGGGTGCAACAAGGCTTGCCCCAGTTTACTCAGTGACTTAACAGAGTTGGGACATGAGGTCTCCTTCATCTCCAACTCCAGCTCCCTGCTGATGGCAGGGACAGGAGGGATGATTAGGATGGAGGAGGCTTCACTGTTGGCTAAGCAAGAATTTAGTGGAACTCCAGAGCTGGAGGGGATGAATTAGGCAGGCCTCTGGGTTGTTGCTGTCCATGGCAGACATTACTAATCAGTAACAGAATCCCTCCTATTTAGAGCACCATTCCCTAGTCTTTCAAGATGTGGACAACAGTTGACTAGATTTCCTATCTCACATCTTTTGACAGTCCGATGGCATCTGTAAGATTTCTTCAAATTCCAGAGACTTACAAAGTCCTGGCTACTCAGCTCCAACTTTCTGCTCTTAGCACATTTCTGGTGCTCTTTATTCTTGGCTCAGTGCCAACCTGGGCTACTTGCTGTCACACTATGTGGTGGCCTTAATGAAATGTCCCCCATGGGCTCATGTATTTTGAATACTTGGTCCACAGCTGGTGACAATCAGGGGAAGTTGTGGGGCCTTTGGGAGGTGCAGCCTTGCTGGAGGAGGTGGGACATTGGGGTCTTTGGGGTGATGCAGCCCAGGCCTTCTTTCTACTTCCTTCCTGCCTGGCTGCCCCTGCCACGCTTTCCCCATCACGATGAAGCTTCCCTCACGACTTTAAGCCAAAACATACCCTTTCCTGCCATAGCTGCTTCTGATTGGGTGTTTTGTTCTAACAATGGGAAGGTAACTGCTACACCCTAACACAAAGTGCAGCTCAGTTGACTATAGGTTCCAGGAGACAGAGGCTGTTTGCATCACAGCAAAGTGAAGAACAGTGAGCCGAATAACAGAGGTTCCTCCTTGTTCTACAAGTCTGTCAGCCATCCCACCCCCCATGCCGCCTCTCTTATCAGGGTCTCCTCTTACCAATCACCCACATCAAAATAATGTTCACATGCGTCCACCTGTTCATTTCTGAGCCCTTTCACTTTCAAACCTTTGCTCCCTGTCACTTTTTAACTTTATTGTGTACACACACACACACACACACACACACACACACACACACACCATGTGGAGAGCAGAGAACAACCTCCAGCCTTATTCTTAGAAATATTCCTTTGAGACAGGGTCTCTCATTGGCTTCAATTTCAATAATCAGGCTAGTTCAATTCCACAGTGGTTCCTCTGACCCCCTCCCCAACTTATCCTGTTTTAGTCTGTTTTCTTCCCAGCACTCACATGAGCCTTTTGGAGAGAAGTTGACCCACAGATCATGTTATGTGACTTCCTGGGTAAATGTGAACAAATGTCTAGTCACCCAAGATAGGACAGCAATGACAGACCAAAGAAACAATTTCCCCCCTTGTGATGGTTAAATGTTGATGTCAACTTGACCTTTCAAGTAATCTTGGATGGGTCTCTGAGGATGTTCACAGGAAGGCAGCCTCTCAGTAGGGGGCAGGATGTAAAGAAGCTCAAAGGAGCTAGAAATAAACATCCTTTCCTGTGTGGGCAGTGCAGGAAGGAAATTCCAGAGACTCAGGAAGCCATTAAGTCTGGGATAGGGTTGCAAGACCCCACCCTAAGCCTATATAAAGGGGAAGAAATTCTGTCCTTGTCTCACCCTCCTGCCTGTTTGCTGTTCTGTGTGTGGTGTTGGTGATGGCTTTCTCTCTGCTTGGACCTATGAAAGAGGACCAGCCTCTTTCACTTTTCTGGGACTTCCCCTGGATCTGTAGCTTGAATAAATCATTTCCTCCCATAAACTGTGCCTGGTTTGGAGATTCATCCCAGTGGCATGTGGCTAACTGCGACACCCCCTCTTAAGTCCAGCATGGTGCACCAATGAGTTTATTTGGCTTTATTTACAGGAGTGTGGGTGAGGGGTTGTTTATGTGGGTACAGGTGACTTCCCTCCCCCCCAACAAACAGAACAATCCTGGTCCTTAGACCAACTAGACTATATTGCAGTAACAAAGAATTCCAAAACTCAGGGATGTAATACACCAGCACTTTATGGCTCATTTGTGCCCACATGAGTCCTCTGTCCTAGTCATCTAGGAACCTAATATGGCCAGTCTTGGAGCTGTGCCCACTACAACTTGTGACCTCAATTACCACAAATTGGTGGTTTGAGTGTAAAATGTCCCTCATAGCCTCAGGTATTTGGATACTTAATCCTCTGCTGCTGGCACAATTCTGGAAGATTGTGGGGCCTTTGGAAGGTGGAGCCTGACTAGAGGAGGAGTGTTACTGGGGACTGGCCTTGGGAATTTATAGTCCAGTCCTGTTTGCCTGTGCTAGTGAATTCATTCTCTACCTCCTCCCTGTGGATGAGAAGATGTGATACCAGGCTGTCTGCTCCTGCCATGACCCTCCCCCACTCACCAGCCATGATAAAACTTCCCCTTGAAACTGTAAACCGGATATATATCCTTTCCTTCCATAAGCTGCTCCTGGTAGGATGCTCTGTCCCAGCAACAAGAAGGTAACTGCTGCACAGCTGCCTTACTGAGAAGTCATATCTCAGCTGGGTGATGTCCTCATGAAAGCTGCCTACATGGAGTTCCCCTTTCATTTGAGACATGCCCATGGTCAACTTTCCCAGACCATGGGCAGCTGAGGCAGGATTACACGCAGCTGTGAGGGGGGGGGGTGCAGGAGGTAGTTAGTGAGTGTCTACAATTTCAGACGAGGGTCACTAGACCCCCAACCCTTGTATGAGGTAACAGGAATGATCTTGTGAGGGTCCCCTGCTTGAAGTCATAGCTTGATGAGAGCAACCACCACACTATGCCCAGAGGACAGAGTTCCACAGTAAACTACTTCTCTACTTAGCTGCTATGTTGCCATGACTTCTGATAGCTTGAAATTTTAAATCCTAAATCTTTATCTCCCTGGACTACCTGGGAGGAGTCCTTACCTACCTGGAGCATGCATCCCTCAGCGTCATTTCTCAGCCCCCTCATTCCATTCCTGTGCAGTGTCCTTTCTGTCTCGTCACTGTGGCAAGTCTCTCTTGGTCCTAGAACCACTGCTTCTCAGCATTTAGGTCTCAGCTTAATTCTTCCATCCTCTGAGATGCTCTCCCTGACTTCTCTCACCCACCTTCCAGGCACTTCACATCTCTCCTCTGTAGTGCTTATGACCTCAACAAATAGCTATTAAAGGAATTGTCTGATAAATTTTCTCCTGGATCAGACTTGGAGAATTCACCTACACCACTGATGCCTACTTTCCTTTTCCTTCCCAGGGAACTCTATTTCCCAGCCTTCATTGTGGTAGATGACAGGAGCATGTGACTAGTCTTGGCCAATGGATTGTGAGAAGTGGTGTGAGTCACTTCCAGACCGGAGTAGTAGAAAACCCATGCATGCATCATTCTCCACTCTTGTGGTAATTGAGGTCACAAGTTGTAGTGGGCACAGCTTCAAGATGACAGAGACTGGCCAGATTAGGTTCCTAGGTGACTAGGGCAGAGGACCCATGTGGGCAGGTTGGCACAAATGAGCAGTAAAGTGCTGGTGTATTACATCCCTGAGTTTTGGGATTCGTTGTTACTGCAAAATAGTTTAGTTGGTCTATCTAAGGACCAGGCTTGTTCTGCGACCTGAAAAAAACATCCTAACTAAGACATCCAAGTAGATGCTTCTTAAGTGTTTCATGAGTGTGTGTGTGTGGGGGGGGGGGATGGCAAAAAAAAAATTCGGACATGGTTCCTTTAACAAAAATTACTTTAAACTGGGCATGGTGGTCCTTGCTTGCCTTTAATCCCAGCACTTGGGAGGCAGAAGTAGGAGGATTATTGCAAATTCAACTCATGCTGTAGTTCAAGGCTGGCCTCAAACTCACATGGCTCCTCCTACCTCTGCTTCCCCAGTGCTGGGATTAAAGGCATGTGCCACCAAACCCAGCTCATTGTTACTTTGATTGAACTTTTATTGACACATTGTTATTAATAAAGCCTGTAGTTCATTTAGGTTTTCTTTACTATCATTTTTTTTTTTGACCCAGTATCTCACCTAGTAGATACTTTACATTGAGTTGACATGTCTCTTCTGGCTCCTCCAAGCTGTGACAGCTTTTCTGATGTTTTTTTGTTTTGTTTTGCTTTTTGATTATCTTGACTGTCTTGAGGGGTACTGTTTGGGTATTTTGTTTCTCTGCTAGTGGAGTGTCTGATGTGTTTCTTATAGCAGGTTTAGGGTTATGAGTTATTGGAAGGAAGACCATGGGTGGAAACAAAGTGCTATTTTATCACATATCTAGTGAACATACTGTCAGAATGATTCGTTACTGTTGACGTTGCCCTTGATCACTTGGCTGACCTGGTAGTGGTCAGACTTCTCCATTGTAAAGTCACTGTTATCCCTCCTTCCTTCTTACTGTCTGCTCTTTGGAAGGAAATTACTTGTGTAGACCACATCTAAGGCTCCCTCTTCCTTGAGTATCTAAAAACATTGGAATTCTTCTGCATAGGTGCCTTGTCTCTCCACACACACTTACTTCACAGAACCTCAACACTGGGCTAGTACTTTTATTGCCTCTATGTTTGGAAGCCAAGAGGTCTTCCTTTCTTCACCTCCAGACTCATCCCCCAGCTACTTTGTTGTGTGTTTTTCGAGATAGGGCCTCCCTGTAGCCCAGGCCGACATGGAATTCACTATGTAGTCTCAGGGTGGCCTCAAACTCACAGGGATCCTCCTATGCCGGGTCTCAGAGCCACTTTTTGAAGACAGCCTTTACCTCTCTATGAGGGGCCTCTCCTGTGTTCTCAGCAGCATGCTTTGTCGTTCAGCTAATTCATGCCACATGCTTTCTGTGCCTCTGCCCTCTGCCAGCCACTGTGCTTGGTGCTTGAGAACAAGTGACCTGTATGGGTCCTGTCCTCCAGTTGTCCCCAGTTTGGGCCTTTATGCGCTAGCCTGGAGTCTCCAAGGGGACTTGGACTTCATCGGATTGTTTCAGAGGTGTGATCCCAGCCAACCAGGTAGGTGTCTGGTGCTTGGGAGATCCTCAGTAAATATCTGTTGACTTGGAGAATTGGGTGCTCTCTGAGGGCGAGGGCAGTCCTGATCCACCATGCCCAGGAGGTTGGGTGGCAGAAAGTAGACATTTAAGCTGCTGAAATGAGCCAGGACCATTGGCCTCTTCAGGCAGAAGTTTAGAAGTTACCACAGCCCTGGAGGCCCAATCCAGAGGGCTCGATGACTGATTGGCTGGGGAGGGTGAGGCGGGAGGAGGAGTCACGCAGATGGCTCTGAGGTCTGGAGTCGGGGGACAGCCGGTGTCACCTCTGATAGACCGAGAGAAGGACCGCTGCCAGTCCCCGGCCGCCCGATCCCTTGAGGTTCAGGCCTAGGGCCAGGAAGCCTCGGCCTGGCCTGTGCAAACTTCTGTCCCCCACCTTCATGTCCTTGTCCTTAAAAAAAAAAAACCAGATCTTAGCCTGGATTTTGAGCACGATCATTTGTTATCTATCAGGTGTGGCGGGTCATTGTGGGGATCCCCAAAGGGCAGCCCAAGGGGGCCTCCTGGTACCGCGCGGACTCGGCCCTCCAGGCCCGGGTCCCCCGGCCGCCATCACCGGGGAGGAAGGTGGCGAGGCGGCGGCTGTGTCTGGGCGGGACAATGGCCACGGCGGCCGGGGCCCCGGGAACCCCCGTGCTGGGGAAGGGGCTGTCCTAGGGCCGGGCGCCGGTGCCCTCCCCGCGCGGCTCGGGCGGGCGGAGGGGGGCGCGGAGTTCCTTTGTGGCTCAGCCTCCGGCGCGGCGCGGGCGAGCGGGCGGGGGGCGCCGTGCAACTTTGCGAGGCGGCGGCGGCGGCGGCGGCGGCGAGCGCGAGACGAGGCCCCGGGGCCCGAGCGGGGACCCCAGCGCGCGGCCCGCCCCCGCCCCCGCCCCGCCGCCCCCTCCCCTCTCCCCGTCGCCAGCGCCCGGCGCTGCGCACACTCTCCGGAGCCCCCGGGGGCCGGGCGGGCTGCGCAGCCGAGAGGCGGGGGCCCCGACGCGGCTCCCCTCCCGGAGCCGGGCGCCTGGGCGCGGGGGGCTCGCCGAGCGCACGGGGGGGACCGCGCGGCGCTGCAGACCCAGCCTCCCGCCGCCGCCGCCGCCGCCTCGGCGCTCGCCGAACCCAGAAGTGAACAGCAGGCGACCCGGAAGGTTTGCGCGCCGCTCCGTACCCAACCGGAGCCCCAGCCCCAACCCGGAGCCGGAGCCCGGAGCCCCAAGCCCGGCCCTACTCGGGCCCACCGGGCCCGGGGGCTGCGGCCGCGTCCCGGGAGCGCAGCCACACCGTCTCCAGCCAGGTCCGTGCCGGCCCGGGGCGCGCGGGGAGCGGGCCCGGCGGAGGCGGCCGCTCGCCCACCCGCCCGCGGGAAAGTTGCGCCGAGTTGCGGGCGGGGACCGGGCCGGGCGCGGGCGCTGTCAGCGCGGGCCGGGGCGCTCGGAGGGCCCGGGAGCCGCCGGTGCCTCGGGCCGGGTCCCGGGGGCGGCGGCGCGCGGGGGTAGGAAGCGTCTCCCGCGGCGTGTCTGGGGCTGCTCTCCGAGTGTGTGTGTGTGTGTGTGTGTGTGCGCGTGTGCGTGTGTTGAGTGTGTGCGGGTGTGTTTTCTTAAGCCGGGCTATTCAAACCTGCTGCAATTCTCCGGTAAACAATGATTCACGGGGCTTAATGCAAATAAACGGGTTGCAAACGGCGCGGTTCGCGCACTTTGCAGCCGGCCCCGTGGAGCGGCCAGTGCCGGATTTCTCCGTTTTTTTGCAGATCTGCAGAATATGGCGTCCCTGTCCTGTTTTAAAAATAAGCCAGGCTGCCATTTTTGTTTTTCTTTTGTCTGAAAATTTTAATAAAACTGTCTGAGAATGTGGGAGAGGCGGCTGGAAGCAGAGGGGGCACCCGAAGGGTTGGCTATTTTCCTTTGCTTTGGAGAGAGCCGCAAGCCTTTTGGGGAGGTGAGACACAATGCAATGCACTTTAAAGAGAAAAAAATGGGGGGGGGCTGCCGGGCGATTTCGAGGGGAGAGGGGATGGGAATTTAAAGTTAACTCCGAAAGTTTTTTTTTTTTCCTTTTCTTTCTTAAAAAAAAATTTTTTTTTGAAGGCCATGAGATGCTGGGAAAGGATCTTAGGGCCCTTTTCTCCATTTCTTCCCCAAGCTAGTCGCCTTTGCAGGGTTTTAGGGAAAGTTAACTGCCGGTTTTCCCCATTGCTGCGCCGGTGTGGGCGTCATGGGTTGAGGTGGGACTTTGGGGGGGGACAGGGAATCTTTTGGAAAGGGCTCCATAAAAGTGGCATTGTAAGGAGCTATAGCCTCGGATTTGGGGGAGATGGTTGGTTCTAGGGACTCAAAGTGGGCCCAAGCTTTGTAGCTAAGACACTGTCATGACCCTTATCACTCCTCCTCCTCCTCTCCAGCAGTGGGAATTTTCAGGAGCTCAGGATCTGGGTGGATGGGTGGGCTTGCTCCTTCATGGGTGGCCATGGCCCCTTGGTGGGTGGGAATCAGTCTTAGGGTTTTTTGTGATTTTTTTTTTTAAAATTTATATTTTGAGACCCACCCCCCTTGGGGCAAGTTGGGCTGATTGCAGTTGAAGAACCCTTTCCAGGCATGGGTTACCCTCCTGGCCTCCAGAGGTGGTGTCAAGTGGTGGGCTCTTGGCTGGGTGCAGGCCTGCAGCTCTGGTGAAAAGGGTGGGTGGTTGGCTGGTTCCTGTGGTGTGGTCGTCTTCCTTGCCTCTACACTTAACTCCTCTCTGCCACCCCTGCCCTTCTTGGGGAAGATGGGGAAGCTTCTGAATTGGAGGAAGGTTGGACTTCTGTTGACTTCCTGAAGTGTTTGACTGGACAGGTCGGGACCTGCTAAAGGGGTCTGAGGCCAGCCAGTCCCACAAAATTAAGGGTTTTTTGTTTGGTTGTTTGTTTCAAGGTAGGGTCTCACTGTAGCCCTGGCTGACTTGGATGGAACTCACTCTGTGAGTCCCAGGCTGGCCTCCAACTCACAGCAATCCTCCTACCTTTGCTTACCGAGTGCAGGGATTAAAGGCATGTGCCACCATGCCTGGCTCATTCCCACAAAATTGAGAGGGAGAGGGTGCTGGGCTTGGTGTTTCTCCTGTTGGACCCTGTGTTCTCAGTCTCTGCACTGGTCTGGTCCCTGCCCCTATTTTCTGGAGGAGAGACACTCAAGTCCCTCCTCACCTGTGCCCTGACCTGACTGGGCTATGTAAGCTCCCTCAGGACAGTGTTCAGGGGCTTAAGGCTGGGATTTAGGGTACAGAGAGGTAGTGTTATGCATGCCTCAGTTATGGGGTTCTAAGCCTCCCAGTTTTTAGATGGAGAAACCGAGGTCCAGAGAAGTGAAGTGCTTTGCCCAAAGTCACACTGTTGGGTAGAGGAGAGCCAAGATCAGAACACACTGGTCTCAGTGCTGGCTCCTCCCCACTGTGCTTTTGGACAGAACCAGACTGGAATGGGGCATTATGATCCTCTTGTCCCCCCTGACCTCATCATCAGAAGCCTTTAGGGCATTGAAGTTTAGTTTGCCCATTGTGGAATGTGGTTGTTGCCATGGCCGGCTCTTCCTGAAACTGAGTTGAGGTGAAATGCACAGGTGGGGACAGTTGACTACATCATTTCAGCTTGGAGAGGTTAGGTGGTGGCAGCAGAGGGCCTTCAAGTCAGGCCTGTAGACTCCTTGTGTGGGCCTCTCCTAAGTGGGTGGTGCTGTGGGCAGAACCTTTCCCAACTCCTAGTTTTTGGTTTCTCAAATTCTTTTGCTGACCCCAGTGACTGTGTAAAAATCCAGAGGCCCACCCCCCATCCCAAAGAATGTGGGAGATGGAAAAGCCCTGGGAGGTCACTTGGACTCAGAGGGGAAGCCACTGGCTGGAAGTCGCCTGCTCAGTCTGTTGGTTCCCAGCTGGGGTGAGAGCCTTGCTTTCTAGTCTCCTTTCCTTGCTGAGAGCCTCAGAGGGGCTGTGAACCACTGGGCCCTCTGGGGAATAATGGCCACACTGGGTGGAGATACTAGTTGGTGTAGGGGCGAAAGAATAGGCTACTTGTGATCTTAGGTGGGAAGGAGAAAGTGGGTGTGGATGAACCAAGTCTGAAGCTATCATGGCCTGGTCCATCACTGGGCAAGCACTTCTTTGCCCTGCCTTTCTCCAGTTGTTCATTTTTCTTGCCATTGGTTAGTCTGTTCATTCATCTGTTTTTAGATCATTCACTTATTCTTGTATGTGTGTGTATGTGAGTGTTCATGTATGTCCAGGTACACTTGCCTGTGAGTGTGGAGGCCAGAGGACACAGTACAACCTTGGGTCTCGTTCCTCAGGAACGCCTTCAACCTTTAAGACAGACACTCTTATTGGCCTGATACTCACTATTTAGGCTAATGTGGCTGGCCAGAGAACCTGAGGGATCCTTCTGTTTCGGCCTCCCCAGCACTGGGATTACCAGTGTGGACCATCAGGCCTACTTTTAAATGTTTGGGAATGGATTCGGTTCCTCATGCTTTCTGGGCAAGCACTAACCAACTGAGCGTTCCCCCCTAGTTCCTTGTTCATTTCAACTATTCTTTCATTGCCAACTCATTAGTTTATTGGTTAGTTCATCTGTCTGGCTGGCCATCCACCCATCCGTCCATCTATCCATTCGTCACTCCCTCCTGGTCCAGGCTCACCCAGCCTAGGATGTTAGATGCAATTGTAGTTCTGAGGATACAGGTGAGTCTCCAGGGAGGGCCTCCCACCGAATGGGAGTTCCAGACTTAGAGTGGTGGTCAAGTCTCACTTGTGCCTCAGGGCTTTGAGCACATTCTTTGCTTCTGGGAACTCTTGTGTCATCTTTAGAATGGACTGCTCTCCATTGATCTCATGGGTTGTAGGGAGAGATGCAACAGTGTCTGGGACGTCTCCCAGCCCTGGCCGGGCATGTGGTAGGAGCTTTGGGCATACATATCAAATCATGAGGATTGTCACTTACTTCCCAGGTAGGCACTTGCCTTGACTTTGAACTAGGGTGGTGGGTTCAGAAAGACAGGTGACCTGGGGGCCCTAGCAGCCTCACTCTGCCTTATCATTCCCCTGCTGAAACTTCCACTGTTTCCTGAACATTTAGAAGAGGTAGAAGAAAAATTCAAACTTATTCTGGGCCAATAAAACCCTTCATGGTCCATACGCATCTCCCTGTCAGTCTCCTTACCATTCCCTACCCCCACTGCCGTCTCCCCACCTTCAGGCACTTGAACTTCTTTCTGCACCTCAGATTTACAAAGCCTGTTGGCTGGGCTTTTTTCCAGTTTCTTCGCCTGGAATGTTTTCCCCTAAATCTTAGCCTGGTGTGGCGGGTACTAGAGGGGCTTCTAGCTTTCCTTCTCTGAGGGGCTTCTAGCTTTCCACTGTCACTCTCTGTCACATAGTCTCTTCTTGTTTTCTTTGGTGGCATCTGAAACTCCATCTATTTATTTGCACTTCCTGGCTATCAAGCAAGTTTCTGGTGAGGTGTGGCTGGGTTTGAGCGGAGGTGAGGCATGGCTGGGGAGCCAGGTTTGGTGCTAACCCCTGTGGCCTGCTAGTGCCTGGGAGATGAGCTTACACTGAAGTCTGTCTGCTTCCCCTGGGAGGCTCAGGGTTGTTAGGAGATAATGAGATAATTAAATAGTGGCATCTAAGAATCCCAGCCTCCTCCAATCTCAGAAGTTCAGCATGGGAGGGAGGAGCTTTCTCACTCAGAACCTTTGACTCTTGGAGTTTTCCTATAATCCCATCTTGGACTCTCACTGCTGTATTTATATAGCAACAGAGTGCCTGCCCACTTTATGCTGGATCGTGTTCCACAATCTCTGCTTGATTCATGTGAAAGTGCATAACCCTCATTGTCACCACCCCCATTTTGCAGGTGAGGAAATGGAGGCGTGAAGAGACCAGGAAACTAATTGCCAAGGGCACTGATGGGCTGGAACCCAACACCCTGAGGCTTCCTGCGACCCCACAGCTGTAGTCAGGAAACCAGCCTCACCTGACCCCTTCCCAGAGCAGGAATCTCCTACCCACGTCCTGACGACAGGACTTCTACTCTCTGCTAGAATCCCCCTTCAGTGAGCTTCTTAGGCTCCCAACCCCATGGTCAGACCCATAGCTCTACTGTAAAGTGCTATACTCCCTGGTGAATAGCACGTCACAGTTAGGGTTTCCCCATGCTTTGACCCTTGGGTTTTAGGCTTGGGGAACCTCTTTCTCCCTGCTGGGTTGTGAGCTCCTCGGGTTTGTCATGGAGCCTTGGTGCTCAATGTTAGATGGATGGATGGGTGAATGGATGAATGAATGAATGAATGAATGCATGCATGCATAGACTGCTGAGTACTGGGTATTTCCTGAGCCCTTCCTATCTCTGCAGCACCGTGCTGGCACTTGTCCAGGCTCTCTGGACAGGCTTAGTGTCCTAAGGGACGGTAGACATACTTACCTCTCCACTAGCCTGCATCTGTTGATGCTTGTCTAAACACACCTTTTCTTACCCACTGGGGAGACTGCAAGGGAGGGGAGAGGAGTGGGCATTGTCCACGGCCTCCTGGGACTGTGCCTGGTGGGCTTTTTGCTCCTCAGATGCCAACCAGTCGCCCAGCCTCTGTCTGGGGAATCAAGGACAGGAGCAAGCCCTCCCATCAGCTCCAGCAGGCAGTATTCCTAGTATACAAGGCACCTGGCACTTGAATGACGCTGAGGAAGATGGTTATGGTGGAACTGGGTTGGGCTTCGCTGGTGGTGATGGTGTTTGAGGACCCAAGTCCAGTTGTAGGCTTGGAGACTGGGTCAGACTTGGGAGTGGATGGCTGAGTCGTCTATAGTATATGAGGTGTGAGGGGCAGGGTAACAGTCTTGGTTCTGAGGCCCAAGGAGTCTTGTCCCTGCCTCTCCAGTGTAGCCACGGGATGTTCCGTTATGAGCTTTGGACAAAGGTTTCAGGCACCTGTGAGGACAGTCTACCTAGCTAGCCATGATCTGGAGTTCTGTGGAGGGACACCTGGTTGGGTGGGTATACATACCTTCAATACACTCAAACATACCCTTTCTCCCACCACTCCTGATCCCATCTCCTGCCTCATCTTTGCCAATCTAGGGTGCTCCTTGTCTATTTCAGAAACACTCCAGCTGCTGCTTCCCAGACCTCTGGGAGCCAGATGTTCTTGTCCACCAGAGTGTGCACTCACACTCATGACACACATACCACACAAGAGCATGCGGAAGAAACGCATCCTGCCAGCCACACAGTCACACACCTACGCATGCCCCCATGTTCATCCTTCCACGAAACAGTGTATAGCCCGTGCCTGCCCAGCTATGTCCCCTCCCACATTGGTGCACACTGTGCTCTGCACACAGCTCTCAGGTGTGCACATGGGATGCATCTTGCACAGACATGCTCCTTCACACCAGTGAGCCCTCCTGCATCCCCTTCCCGGGTCTGCTGGAAGGTGGATGGGGCTCATCTCCATCTTCGCCTGCATTCAGCAGTTTTTCTTTTTTTTTTAAAAATATTTATTTTCAAGGAGAGAAGGTGGTGGTGTGTGTGTGTGGGGAGTGCATACCAGAGCCTCTAGCCACTGCAAACAAACTCCAGATGCACGCACCACTCTGTGCATATGGCTTTATGTGGGTACTGGGGAATCAAACCTGGGTCTTGAGACTTTGAAAGCAAGTGCCTAAACCACTGAACCATCTCTGCAGCCCACTTCAGCAGTGTTTCTTGAGCAATTACTGTAGCCCTGATCAGAACCAGGTGCAGGGGTAGAAGTGGAGAAAAGCACTGAGGAGACATGTCAGACTGAATTTAATCATACACTCTGATTATAGGCTCGGGTAAGGCTGGGGAGGACCTACTTTCCAAAAGAGCATCCCCACAGCTTTGTGGCTTTTTGTTGTTGTTCCTAGTGTGTATGTGTGGGGTGTGTGTGTGGTATATACATGTGTGTGTACGTGTGTAGATGCACACACCATACACACTCATGTAGAGGCCAGAGAGGACATCACGTGTCCTCTGTTGCTCTTCTCCTTGTTTCCTTGAGACAGCGTCTCTTACTGAGCCTGGAGCTCTGCACTTTTTGGCTTGATTGGCTGCACACTGAGCCCCAGTGATCCTACGCCCCCTTCAGCACTGGGTTACTTACAGCTGTGCAAGGCCAGGCCTGGATTTTCTTTTTATTTATTTATCTGCAAGCAGAGACAGACAGAGAATGGGCACACCAGGGCCTCTAGCCATGCTAATGAACTCCAGATGTATGTGCCACTTCTCACGTGTACTCTGTGCATCTGGCTTTACGTGGGCACTGGGGAAACGAACTCCAGTCATTAGGTTTTGCAGATGAGTGCCTTAACCGCTGAGCTATCTCTCTAGTCCTGTGGGTTTTTATGTGGGTGCTGGAGATCTAAACTGAGGCCCTCATGCTTGCACAGCGGACCATGTTTGTGGCTCTTAGCTCCATATCTTCAGATTTACTGTGATGAGTAATGATGATGGTGAGGAGGAGGCAAGAAGTGACCCTCCATTGTGATTGCTGTTTCTCAGGTGAAGGGCATTCTGCTGAGGGCATAACCTGGGCAGAGACACTGAGGTGGAAGGTGGCAGCTCTGAGACTCGGGGAAGGCATGAGTGATGAGCTGGGGCTAGGGCTAGTTTGGTACAGTTTGTGGTGGGTCCTCCCTAACATGCCCACCCTCCACATGGCCACCCTGTCCACCTGCTTGGGGTCCACCTTATCTCCTGAGCTTCACCTAGGCTTGAGTCATGCCTAACCTGCTGCCTTCAGGGAAGGAGAGACACAGATACTGCATGGAGGGGCTCTGACCATCTGCTGGGGTTGCCTGCCTGGAACCCTTTGGGCCTATCTGGAAGGTTCCAGATGAGAGTTGGAGTTCAGCATCCAGGAGGTGGATCCATGTCACCCCAAAGGGGTCAGGAGTGCTTCAGAAGTTCCTGCACCCCCAGGTAATGGAACACCTGGGAAGGCTCTGTGTCTTCAAGAGCCCACCACACTCTCTGGGCCATGCACCATTCTGAGGCCATGGGCACAGTAACTCACGTAGTCCTCACAGCAGTCCTTGGTGATACTGTCACCACCCCAGCTTATCGATGACAAGTCTGAGGACTGGGGATGTGTAGCAATCCCAAAGCTTCCAAGAGTGGGCTGTGCTTCTGGAATCCATTCATTTAGCCCTTAGGTGAGGACCCTCAGATCCTGGCTATGACTAGTTAAACCCCTTTATTTCTTCAAGAAGGGCCCAGGGGGCCATAGGGGAAGCGAATTTGCCAGTTGGGTTCGCTCCTTTAGCTCTCACTAGCACATGACCTTAAGTGGATTTGTACCCTCATTCCTGACCTAGACCAAGAAGACTGGAAGTACCATGGGAGCCTGGAGGGCAGGGGCGGGGCTTGTGGACTAGACAGGACTGTAATGTAAGGCAAAGATGGAGTTCCTTAGGTGTCCTGAAAGTGTACTTCTGAGTCAGTCAGTAAGCTGCTCACCTGGGTTCTAGGCACCTTTCAGAGTGCTCACAGCATCTTCCCCATGAGGTTGTTGGAGCCTGAGTGAGAAATTTAAGAAACATTCATGGAGCCTAGATGGAGGAAGTGCTGACTGAGTGACTGTCACCTTCATCCTCATCACATACTGGTTGAAGGCATGCCCTGTGAGGATGTGAACTTGGGGTCCCCAGGGGAGCCAGCCGTAGAGACAGGGCCACTGCTCAGAGCATGCAGGATATTCTTCCTTGGTGTCTCTGGGTAGCTGAGATGGGGGTGGGATTGCAGGAAGAGGAAGGGTGGCATCTCAGTACCATGAGCCGGGCTCTGTCAGCAGCCCTCTCCCGCCAGAACCAGCTTCCCCCACCATCACAATGGAAACAGCCCTTCCCAGGCCCATGGGGCTGTGGAAACCCAGCCTAATTGGATCCAGGACCCTTGGGAGCCTCGCTTCTCACAGGAACTTCCCAGGAGCCACTTTCTGAAGTTGGCCTGGTTTGGCCTGGCTGGGTCCTGGGGGTGGGTAAGGGGCAGTAGCTGGGTTTTGTGGAATGGCACATATGGGGGGTGGACTTTAAGTCTAGATGAGGAAGAGTATACAGGAAGCAGGGAGATGGGAAACCTCAGCTTCTAAAGCCTCAAGGGCCTTATGTCCTTTCTCAGCCAGCCTTCTGGTCTCAAGGAAGGACTGATGGGGTGCCTCTGCTCAGGACCCTCATACAGTGTGGTCCATCAACTGCCTGCCCTGTGAATTCCTGAACAGTGCACACTCCAAACCAACATGCAGCTATGGGCTCCCCTGCTTTCCTCCCCCTCCCTCTCGCTCGCTCTCCCAGATAGCTAGCAGTATTGCTTATTTTCATGCACATGAGGTGATGGATGTATTTAGAGTTGTTGGGCAAAGGCAGGAGGGTAAGGAGATGCAGGGGAAGGGGGTTCAGAGTGAGGAACCAGGGTAACATGTCTCCTGCTGAAGGAAAGGTCAGAAAGTGACCTTGAACCTGAGACTGAACAGCTGAGTCCTGGAGCTGAATAGGAGATGAGAATTATAACCCAGACACCCCAAGTAAGCTATCCTCACCCACCTCCAGCTTCTTTGAGGGACTGGGCAGAAAAGTCACTAGGCCACTGACTTGAGGTGCGACATGATGGCATGGGTCTAGTTCCAAGTGTGCCCCCCCCCATAGGTGGCACAGACTGGTACATGGGAGTATCTTGGTGTGTGTGTGGGTGCTTCAGTGGCAGGAATGTTGGACTTTCTTGGTAGAGGTGTTTGCTGACCAGATGTCCCTTAGACAAGTGAAATCCATGAAGGTCTTTCAGTGGGAGGAGGAGTGACCGGGCCATCTCTCAGTGTGTCCTGGCTGGAGTCTCGGGTGAGATAGGACTTGAGTCCCTTGCTGACTGTTTGCCTGGCCAAGGATGTGGCTGGGGTGTGGACTTCCAGTGGGACTTTGAGCCCTCCGTCTTGAAGAATCTTAAAAGACCGGAGGCTGGAACCCTCTGTGGGGCTTCAGATTGGAGACTGTGGTGTCTTGCTTTGCCAAAGCTTGCTAAAGCTTCGATTTTATTAAAAATATTCCTTGAGTCAACCACATAGCCAAGCTGAAGAAAGTAATCAGTACCTGGTCCCAGCTCTGCCCTGCTCCAAACACCTCACTGTTTACATTGGGGTGTTTTCTTCCCTTCTTTGCTCTTGGCACCGTTTTATATGGATGTCATGGCTGTATTTATTTGTGTAATTTTATCTCCCCCCTCCCATGTCTACTGTACCGTGAACATTTCCTGACTAGCCACAGGTGCACTAGTCCTTCTTTGTATGTGTGTGTTCATGTGTGTGAGGGTACACATACACAGTGTGTGTAAGTGTGTGTGTTGTGTGTGCTTGTGTGTTCTTGTGTGTGTGTATGAGAGAGAGAGAGAGAGAGACAGGAGAACTTTGGATGCTATTCTTTAGGGGTACTAACCACCTTTTTTTTTTTTTTTGAGATGGGGTCTCTCATTGTCCTGGAATGACCAGGTAGGCCATCCTGGCGCAGGGATTCCCTGTCTCTATCTCTCCAGTGCTGGGATTATAGGCACACAGAATCCACCACACCCAGCATTTTTTTCATGTGGGTTTTGGGGGTGGAGCTCGGTCCTTGGGCTTGCATGGCACACTTCAGTGAGTGAGCTGTCTCCCCAGCCATTCATCTCTCTTTTTAATAAGTCCAGTGCTGAGGTGGGAAGCCTGGGCTCCTGAGCACTGTGATCTAGGTTCCGGGCAGGCTCCCTGGTCTCTCTGTGCCTCAGGTCCTGGTAGACTCATGTGAGCGTTAAATATGTCACAGTAATGCCAGTAGCGCTGTGACCTGTGTCACCAAGGAACATGATTACAGAGCCATCTCTCTGTTGTTTGAAATCTTGGCTGTTCCAGATTTTCTCTCATAAAAACTCATAGAAACAAGCAGCTTTGTGCATATAACTTTGGGTTAGTTCTAGGGATGGATGGCCAAGTATGGGATTGTAGGCCAGGAGGTCTGAATATTTTTAGAGATGTCAGGTTTTTTTTTTTTTTTTTTTTCCAGAAATGACTCTTCCAATTTACACTCTTGCTGACCATCCATGGCAGTGCCAACTTCACCCTGCCCTCACCAGTGTCAGGGGTTGGCATTTTCTGTGGCCTTTCTTTTTGCTCCTTGGACAGATGAAGCTCATTTGCTTTTCATAGCCAGGGAGGGAGAACTATTGGGAGTGGGGAGAAACCCACATCTTTTGGGGTGAGCTCACATATAAACCCCTCCTTCCTTGGGTCAATCAAGAGGAGGGTGCTTAGATACTCACAGCAGGGTCCCCTCATGAAGAAGGGATGGGGACTCAAGAGGAAAGGGCATTTGCTTCTGTTAGGAAGTGACTTTTGGTTCTCTCAACCTAAGCATGCAGGCATGCTTTCATTCATTCATTCATTCATTCATTCATTTAACAGATACTGTACCAGGCTTAAAAGGTAAACGACTCAACTCTAGTCCTTTCTTCTTGACAGAGTGCAGATTCCAGCAGCAGAGATGGCTAAGGAAACAGCTAGAATGAGAAGTGGCCTATTGTGGGATGCAGGGTGCACAGGAAAGGGAGGGGGAGCAACCCTTGCAAGCTTCCAGGAAGAAGTACCTGTGCACTAGGCTCACAGGAGCAGTTGGAATTAACCAGTGAGAAGGGGCAGGCAGAGGGGAGAAAGCATGGTGGTGGTGGTGGTGGGGGGGACAGGAAGCTAAGTCTAAGGTGGGACTAGCAGTAAGGGCAGGGGTGGGGGTGGGGGCTAGGCAGGTAAAACCTCACTCCTCACTGTGTCTGCAGGGATGTAGGGAGCCATGGA
>PVHP010024359.1:0-26526 GCA_004024765.1 Zapus hudsonius
TCCCCTACTGAGAGGGCTGCCCACTCTAGAGGAAGGGCTCACTATTGAGGGGAATCACCTCCTTTACTTAATCTTTTCTGTATACAACCTCAGAGATCCACCCAAGATTACTGTGGATTACTAAACAGGTAAAGTTGACAACAAAGCATATTCATCACACATTGTAACTAAAGCTGCATTGTACTGGCAACAGAAACATACAGATCAATAGAACAAAATAGAAAATCCTGAACTACACAGATATAGGTACCTAATTTTTGACAAAAAGTCAAAAGTACTTGTTGGTGAAAAGACAACCTCTGTGTGGGGGAAAAAATGGATATTCACATTCACAAAGAAGGAAACCTAGACTTAAAACTCCAACCTGGTAGAGGTAAAAAATTAGAGAATGTTCTTCAATATGTAGGAATTGAAAGGAATTTTCTGCATAGGACTCTTGCTGCCCAGGAAATAAGTTTACAATCAATAAATAGGCCCTCATGAAATTAAAAAAGTTTCTGTTCAGGTAAGAAAACAGCTGAGTCAAGGGACAGCCTGAAGGCTTGGAGGAAATGTTTTCTAGTTATTCATTTACCATAGAACTAATAGGTAGCATCTACAAAGAACTCAAAACACTACCACCAACCTAGTAAAAAATTATCTAAAGAACTAAGCAGTTAGTTCTGAAAAGAAGAAATAAAAATGGTTCATACTATTTTAAAAGTGTTCACCATCTTTAGCATTCAGATAAAAACAAATTAAAATTACCATGAGATTCCCTCTTACTCCTGTATGAGTGGCTTTTATCAAAAAGCAAATGATACTGGCATCAGTTGGGGAAAAAAAATCTTTATTCACTGTCTATGGCATGTGAACTTGTTCAGCCACTATGGAAAGAAATGTAGTTTTTTAGAAAGCTAAAAATAGATCTCTCTTATGACCACTTCTAGGCATATTATCAAATTATACTGTACTATAGAGATATTTGTTCATTAGTTTGTATTGCAGCTCTATTCAGTAGAGCAAAGAAATTGAAGGAGCCTAGAGGTCTAGCAGCTGAGGATCATGAAAATATGGCACACATGTACTCTGTAGTTCTTTTCAGTGATAAATTAAAAAAATTGGAATGTGTTGGAAAACAGATGGAACTGGAAAATATTGTACTAAGTGAGGTAACTCAGGTAAAGAAAGACAAATGGCCACATGTTTTCTCTCATATGTGGAAGCTAGTTAGAATATTTTATATTTGTGTGGGGGGTATTGTATGTGAGAGAATATGTAAGTATCAGGGAACTAGAAAGGAGTCCATGGGAGACTTCAAGTGTAGAATGAAATGAAATATGAGTGTAGAATGATAGGGAAGGTAAGCAGGTTTTAAGTTATATGAAAATTTAAGCAGAAATTCCAGGGTTAGGGGGTGAAAAAGAGGTAATGGGCAAGGAAATGGGACAGAGGAAGGGTAGGGTGAGGGTGAACCAAAACTAAGTAAAGAAAAAAAAAACCTGAAAAACTATTTGAAAACATTTAGTTGAAAGAACAATGTCTGAAATAAAGCTTCCCTTTTGTTCTCTTCTTGACCAGAGTCCCCACAGGGCTTTTCTGCTTGAAATTGGTTGCCTAGAGAAGGGAAATGTTTTCCCTTGCTTAGCCACATATGAACTTAGAATCTATAACCATGGGCAAGGGGATTAGTCTATATCTTGAGCTGGCAGCAAAATTTTGTCTTTTTGTCAATGTAGTGCTGATTTTGCAGGCATGCAAAATTAAAAAGAGTTATGAGTTCACGGCAGAGGTTTGCACCAAGGTTCTAGAAAGCCTCTGAGGCCAGCCAGTGTTTTTTTGTTGTCAAAATTACTGCATGGTTTATATGTACACTGTCTATGATACTGTGAAGGTGAAGTCAAAGTTACAGTGCAGACACTAGGAAGTTAGAATCATTAGTAACATTGGATGACTACTGAGGAAATCTTTTGGGACCAATCAGAGACTGTCCAAAAGAGTATCTACATGTGCTGCAAGTATAGGTTCTGAGTTCTCCAAGTCCATGGAGCCCAAATGGCACAGTGAGCACCAGATAGTATGTATAGCACTGCATGGCTGAGATTTGCCTTCCTAGATTTTGGTATTGTTTTGGTCCAGTCTTCTTGCTATCCTCTTGGTCCTCGTTTTTGAATGGGAATCTTTACTTTGTGGCATTAGATATTGGAAATTAGGAACTTTTGATTTTGTGTGAGCTTATGGTTAAGATATTGCCTTGAATCTCAGAAGAGACTTTGTAATTTGAATAGTTTCAATACTGTTATGACTATGGGGCTTTTGAAGTTAGGCTGACTTCATTTTGCATTATAAAATATCTCTTAGCCTGTGAGGGCCTAAGCAGAATGTTAGAGTTTGGATGTGAAAAATACCCTGTAGGCACTGTTGCAGTTACCTTCTCATTGCTGGTACGAAAGCAGCTTGACCAAAAGCATCTGATAGGAAAAAAAGGTTTATTTTGGCTTACAGAATCAAGGGGGAGCTCCATAATGACAGGGAAAAACATGGCATGAACCTAAGCTGGAATCACTTCTGTTAGAGCTGGTAGAACTGCCAAGGCGAAGCTGGCCACAACACTCATAAAGCCGGCACCTAACAACACACCTCCTCTAGAAAGGCTACAATTTCCAAATTATCATCATTTGGGGACCAAGTATTCAGAAAACACAAGTTTTTGAGAAACTTCATTCAAACCACTACAGGCTCCTACATTTGAACATTTGGTCTCCAGCTGTGATAATGTTTATAGAAGGCTATGGGGCCTTTAAAAGTTCGTGGATTACTGAGGGAAGTGGGCTGTGTGGGACAGGTATTATGGGACAGAGCCTAGACTTGATTGTTGCCAACATTTCCGTTTCCTGAGGGTCTTTGGCATTTGTGAGCAAGCTGCCTCACATTGTCCTGCTATCTCTGTCTTACTGCAATGCCTTCTTCATCAGGAAACTGTTTGCCCAAATCAATTTTCTCTCCACTAAGTTTCTTCTGTCCAATATTTTGTTGCAGAAATGTAAAAAATTATTAATACAACTAATGATATTGTTTTCTATTTTTCTACCATCTTTATACTTAGTTTGGTGAAATGTCTCTTCTAAACCATTGAATATTTTCAACATACATGTTTATTTTCTTAATATTTGATCTTGGAAATTCTTTATCCAGTCTAGACAAGGTATAATCCCTTTACCAGATGTACTACTTTGAAATATATTCTCACCATCTTTGGACAGTCTTTTAAAAAATTTACGTATTTTCAAGAGATGTCCCTAGAAAAATTGAGCTGAAGACAAAAAATTGCTCATAGTACCCCATATATCATATTTTCCTAATCTCCCCATCTATCAGTATCTTCTAACAGAGTGTTAGGAAATGTTATAATTCCCAAAATTTCATTGTATATTTCCATGTTTTTAATCATTATCCAGAAATCTATAACTTTCATTACTTGACATGGGTTTCATTCCTGGTGTTGTACATTCTGGGGTTTGCACAGATGTAAAAGATATATAGCTGGTGAAAATCACCTCCCAGTTTGAAGGGGGTCTATTGACTCTGAGAACGGTGTTTTTATCTGTACAGAAGCTTTTGAGCCTGATCAGGTCCCATTGGTTAAGTGACTGTTGCACTTCCTGGGCTACTGGAGATTTGCTCAGGAAGTTGTTCCCTACTCCTATCTCATGTACGGTTCCTCCTACTTTTTCTTCCCGGGTGTTCAGGGTAATAGGATTTATATTGAGGTCTTTGATCCATTTGGAGTTGATCTGTGTGCATGGTGAAAGGAGTGGGTCTATTTCCATTTTTTTACACGTGTTTATCCAATTTGTCCAGCACCATTTGTTGAAGATGCTTTCGTTGGCCAGCATAAATTTTTGGCACCCTTGTCGAAGACTATGAAGCAAAAGTTACTTGCATTAAAGGCTGGGTCTTCGATTCTATTCCACTGGTCAGACTGTCTTTTTCTGCCAATACCATGCTGTTTTAGTTACTATGGCTTTGTAGTATATTTTAAAGTCAGGTATGGTGATATCTCCTGAGTAGGTTTTTTTTTTTTTTTTTTTTTTTTTTGCTCAGAATAGTTTTAGCTATTCGAGATCTCTTACCCTTCCAAATAAATTTTGAGATTATTTTTCTATGTCTTTGAAGAAGGTGGTTGGGATTTTTATTGGCATTGAGTTGAATCTGTAGATTGCTTTTGGCAGGATTGCTATTTTTACTATATTGATTCTCCCTATCCATGTGCATGGAATGTTTTTCCTTCTTGTCACATCCTCCTCTATTTCCCTCTTGAGTGTTTCAATATTTTCCTTATATAAGTCTTTCACTACCTTGGTTAGTGATATACCCAGGTATTTGATTTTGTTTGAGGATATAGAGAACGGGACATTTTCTCTGATGTCTTTTTTCCGAATGTTTGTCTTCTGTATATAGAAAGGCTGAGTTTTGTGTGTTAATTTTGTATCCTGCCACTCTTCTGAAGGCATTGATCACCTTCAGGAGTGTGCTGATACTGTTCTTTGGTCTGATATATATAGGGTCATGTCATCTGTAAAGAGAGAGTTTGAGTTCTTCCTTTCTGATTTGTATCCCTTTTATGCTATTCTTCTGTGTTATTGCTTGGGCTAGAATTTCAAACACTATTTTTAAAAGCTGTGGTGAGAGTGGACACCCCTGTCTTGTTCCTGATTTAAGAGGGAACTCCTTGAGTTGCTCCCCATTGAGAATGATTTATGCTTTAGGAGAACTGTATATTGTCTTTACCATGTTGAGGTATAGGCCATCTATGCCTATTCTTTCCAGGGTTTTGAACATGAAGTGGTGTTGAATTTTGTTGAAGGCCTTCTCAGCACCTATTTAAATGACCATGTGGTTTTATGATTCAGTTTATTAATGTGGTGAATTATGTTTATCAACTTGCATGTGTTGAACCATCCTTGCATCCGTGGAATGATGCCGACTTGGTCAGAGTGTATAATAGACTTGATGTGGTTTTCTATTCTGTTTGCTAGAACTTTATTTAGGATTTTTGCATCTAAATTCATCAGGGATATGGGTCTGTAGTTTTCTTTTCTTGTTCCATCCTTGCCTGGTTTGGGAATTAGGGCTATGCTAGCTTCATAGAAAGAGTTTGGGAGCCTACCCTCTTTTTCTATGCCTCTAACAAGCATCAAAAAGAGAGGTTTCAGCTCTGTGGTGAAGGTTTGGTAGAATTCGGCTGAGAAACCATCTGGACCTGGGCTTTTCCATTTGGGAAGGTTCTTGATCACAGATTCAATCTCTGTAATTGTGATAGGATTGTTTAGTATCTGTATCTCTCCAGTCTGGGCTGAGCTTTCGTAGTTGGTCAATGTCCAGAAATTTATCCATTTCTTCCAGGTTTTCTAATTTTGTGGAGTACAGGTTTTTGAAGTATGAACTGATGATACTTCCAATCTCTTCAGGATCTGTTGTAATCTCACCCTTGTCATTTCTGATTTTATTGATTTGGGCCTACTTAGTTCTTTGTTTGATTAAATTGGCCAGGGATTTGTCAATCTTATTGACTTTTTCAAAGAACCAACTCTTTGTCTATTTTTTTAAAATTGTTTTCTTTGTTTCCAAGTAATTGATCTTGGCGCTGATCTTATTTACTTGCGTCTGGAGCTCCTTGGATTGGATTTTTCCATTTTTTTCTAATGACCTTAGGTGGGATGATAGGTAGTTGATTTGAGACCTCTCTGTCTTCATTATGTAGGCATTTAGTGCAATGAATTTTTGCCTTAGGACTGACTTTATTGTGTTCCACACATTCTGAAATGTTGTGTCCTCATTATCATTTGTTTCTGGGAATTCTGGATTTCCTTTCTGATTTTTTGTTTGACCCATTCATTGTTCAGGAGCAAGTTGTTCAGCCACCAATATCTGTTGAAATTTTTGGATCCTCTTCCATTGTTAATTTCTAGTTTTAATGCATTGTGGTCTGTTATGATGCAGGGGATTATGCTGATCATTCTAAATTTGCTGAGGGATGATTTATACCCAAGTACGTGATCTACTTTGGAGAAGGTTCCATGAGCTGCAGAGAAGAATGTGTAATCTGTGTCCTTGCGATGGAATGTTCTGTAAATGTCTGTTATCCCTAGTTTGTCTATGGTGCTGTTGAACAACTTTATTTCCCTGCTTGTTTTGTTCAGAAGATCTGTCCAGGGATGACAGTGGAGTGTTAAAGTCTCCTACTTTGATGGTGTTGGCATCTATATCTATTTTGCTTTTGAGTAATTTATGCTTTATGAACTGAAGGGCTCTTGCATTTGGTGCATACATAGTTAATATAGTGATGTCTTCTTATTGTATCATTCCCTTGATCAGTAGGAAGTGGCCATCATCATCCTTTTTTATTGCTTTCAGGTTAAAGTCTATTTTGTAAGATATTAGAATAGCTACACCTTTTTTTTTATTATTCCCACATAGCTGGAAAATTGTTTTCCATCCTTTTACTCTCAGTTGGTTACTGTCTCTAGTGATAAAGTGTGTTTCTTGAAGGCAACAGATGGAGGGGTCCATTTATCTGATCCAACCTGCTATCCCATGTCTCTTTTAGGAGAGTTGAGACCATTTACAATCAAAGTTATGACTGTGAGGGTTGCTTTAAACCCTGCCATGTTGAAGAGACTCTGGGGGTTGATATCTGAGCTGTTGTTGCTATCTCTTTGGTGTTATCTTGCTGGCTCCCTGTTCTTTTCCTGGGGTCGATTATTTGTTTCTTCTGCATGAGATATCTCATGTAGTATCTTTTGAAGTTTTGGCTTTGTGTTCAAGTAATTATAGAGCTGGTTAGTCTATTGGAATACTTTAATTTCTCCATCTATTATGATGGATAGCTTTGCTGGGTAGAATAGTCTAGGTTGGAATCTGTTCTTCTTTAGGCCTAGAATTGCTTTGTTCCAAGCTCTTCTGGCTTTTAAAGTTTCTATGGAGAAGTCTGAGGTGATTCTGATGGGTTTGCCTTTGTAGGTGATTAGTTTCCTTTCTCTTGCTGCTCTAAGGACTCTCTCTTTACCCTCAATATTTGGCATTGTAACTAAGATATGTCTTGGGGAGTTCCTCCTTTGGTCCAATTTGTTTGGGGTCCTCCGTATCTCTTTTAGATGTACAGGACTACCTCTTGCCAAGTATGGAAAGTTTTTTTGAATAATTCTGTTGAAAATATTTTCTATGCCCCTAGCTTGGTTTTCTTCTCCTTCTGTGATCCCCGTGATCCTGAGATTAGGTCTTTTTATGGTATCCTACATTTCCCTTGAGTCTGTTTACTTGCTCTTTTGAATTTTGTCAAATTTCTGATTGCCCTCGAATTCTCCTCTGTTCTGTCTTCCATGTCTGAGATTCTGTTTTCCCAGTGATTAATCCTGTTGGTAAGAGATTCTAGGGATGTTCTTATTATCTCACTATGGTTTTTGTTTTCTGCAACTTCCTTTTGGGTTGCTTCTATCATCCTGTTGAGATATGATTTCATTTCAAGATTTGATTTAATTACTTCTTCCTAATAGTCATTCTTATATTTGCAAATATCTTTGGTTAATTTGGAAAGCTGGTTTTTGATAACTTCCATTTGCGGGTTTGCCTTTAGGTTTGTTGTATCTCTTCTGAGGTCCATTTGGCTCTCCTCTAGTATATAAAGCTTGGTGGCAAAGCTTGTGAGTTGACTTTTCACTTGTTCAAGTTGCTTGCCCATTTCTTGTATGGCTAATAAGAGGTTCTCCTTTGTATCTGCACCACTATGATCGGGGCTTAGTGTTGTGTCATCCTGGGCCTGCCTCTGCTCCCTCTCTTTAGTGGTATCACTGTTGCCATTTGGCGTGGTTTCCTCAGTTGGTATAGTATTCTTGCATTGAGGTCTGCCCATTTTGCTTCCACTGGAGGTGGTTGGTGGGATGCCTTTGAGATGTCTGGGTGGGAAACTCAGCCTCTGGACGTGGGCGGAAGACAGAATCTCCTGTCGTGAGAGAGGTTTGGGGAGGGAACTTCTGGACCCTGGCAGGAAATGCAGTCTGTGGACCTGGGCAGGAGAAAGAACCTCCAGACCCAGGTGGGAAATGCAGCCTCTGGATCCAGGTGGGGGAGGGAAGCTACGGACCCAAGTGGGAAAAGCAGCCTCTGGACCTGGGCGGGGGAGGGAATCTCTGGACTCAGGTGGGAAATACAGCCTCTGGACCCTGGTGTGGGGGAGAGTGAAGCTTTGGACCCAAATGGGAAACGCAGCCTCTGGACCCAGGCAGGGGAGGGAATTTCCAGACTCAGGTGGGAAATGCAGCCTCTGGACCCGGGCTGGGGAGGGAAGCTCCGGACCCAAGTGGGAAATGCAGCCTCTGGACCCTGGTGGTCGAGGGAAGTTCTGGACCCAGGCGGGAAACACAGCTTCGGGTTCCTTGGATGTGGAAAAGCAGCTGCTGAGCTTCCACTGCCAGGGATGTGGTGGTGGTGGTTGGGGGGCGCCTGGGAGAGGGAGGCGAATGGCAGGGGTGGTCGGGGCACGGAGCTCAGCAGGCTCAGACCGTTGGAGCAGGTCCCGCCTGGTGGGCTGTAGCACTCATGGCCTCAGGCGCCCCCTTATCCTCCATGCCGGTTATGATTGGTGGAATCTTTTGTGAGGAAATGTCAGGAGCTGGGAGCCTGACCACAGCTGTGTCCCCAGCCTGGATCACCACTGAAAACCCTATCCCTTGTTACCTGGGGGACACCATGTGGCTTCTAGTCTTCCATCTTGAACCTAAAGCTCAAGCTTTCATTTTTTTAAATATCAAAGATTATGATTGTTTAACTCTATTCTAAGAGTATGTTTAATTTTGTCAGAAACTGTCACAGCAACTTCTAAAGTTTATTGCACTGTTTTGTGCTGCCCCTGTGAGTGAAGACATAGATTTTTTTCATGTTGTTTGTGGTAAGAAATCCGTTATACAATTTTGAAGAAAAGACTATAGAAATAGTGGAAAATTTCTGGTATTCTACAACCACACTGACATTTAGTATTCTACATTTTGGCCATTTTAATAGTTGTATAGTGTTATCTCATTGTTTTAATTTCCATTTCCCTGATTAGAAATTATCTTGTTTAGTGTTCCTGAGCTTCTTGTATATATAATTTGTGTTCCAAGCTTTTATTTGGTAAAATTTGCAGCCATTATTTCACATATTTCTTCTGCTTATCTGGATTCTCTTTCTAATTGCCCATTAGAAATGCCCATATTGCATTTCTAATGCTTTATTAATTTTTAATATACCAATCTGTGTCTTTTTAGGTTCTTAAATTTTCCATCACTTTCATCAGATTGCACATCTTATTCTTGTATGGTGTCTACTTTTTCCATTAGAAACTTTTTCATATTAATCATATAGTAGATACCCTTTTATGCATGGTTTCAGTTACCAATAGATAAATGTAGTCTGAAAATATTAAGTGGAAAATTCTCAAAATAAATTTGGTTTATATTACACATTATTCTGAGTAATGTGAAATTTTATTCTGTTCTGCTCTGCTCTACCAAGGATGTGAATCATCCTTTTTTCCCCTAGTATATCTATGTTGTATAAGTTTATTTCTCATTAGTCAGTTAGAAGCAATTGTGGTTATCTGATTTTTCTGTGGCAGTATCACAATTTCTGTTTAATTCTATTTTCCTTAATAATGGCTCAAATTACAAAGGTAGTGAGGCGCAGGAGGCACCAAAGATAAAAACAGATCTCAAATTTTAAGTTTTTACATAATCTGTATATTAATTCTCTGTTACGTGAGGAGCTGGCAAGTAGTTTCTCCCACTCTGTATGCTGTCTCTTCACTCTCATGATCATGTTTGCCATACAGAAGCCTTTGATTTCATACAACCCCACTGGTGTATTTATGATATTACTTACTATTTATGTTTAAATAGAATTTAGCAGGAAGTACATAATTGAATCTTAATTTTTTAATTCAGCTTGACAATCTCTGTGTTTTAATTAAAGTATTTGCAATTGGCGTTTGGTGTGATCATGGAGGAACTTGTATTAAAATTTTGCTTTTGTTAACTGTTTTAAATTGTGTTCTCTTTCATCCCTCTTTCGCTGCCTTCTCTTGAAAACTAGAATATTTTTTCTTATTTAAAAATGGGCTCCTTGCTCAGGGCTTTCTCACCCCAGATGCTTACACCACTTGGTACATCTGACTTTATGTGGGTACTGTGCAATTGGACCCAAGCTGCAAGGCTTTGGAAGCAAGTGCCTTTAAATGCTGAGTCATTTCTCGAGCACCTGAAAACTGGAGCATTTTTCTTTGTTAAATTCTTAGCCATGACTCTGCTGCATTTTTAGAAGTTATTTTAGTACTTATACAGCTTCAATATATCGATAACCTTAACTGATGTTTTAACCTTTCATCTGTAAGAATCTAATAGTAATATCATTCCATCTTTGGTCACTCTAGCTTTTGTGATATTTTTGTTATAATTTTATTTCTTTTTGTAACAAAGTATACAATATTGTTAGGAGTTTTGCCCTAAACAATAATCTCTTTAAAACTCTAAGAATAGCAAAGATTTTCTGTCTGTATATTTTTATCTGTATATTTCTGTCTGTCTATTTTCCATCTTAGTGCTGCTTTACCTGATTCAAAATTTTTTTTTATAATTTTCTTTCTTAAAAACTTCCTTTTGCACTTTTGTAGTCCATACACTTGGTATTGGATTACTGATAGACATACATGTTTCATAAAATTTATCATGAGACATTTTAGAAAGTTACTTTCTGAAGGCAGAGAATTCCAGGTGGAACACTTTTTTTCATTATTTTAAGGATGTGCTTCATTTTCTTTGGCTCGAATTACTTCAAATAAGCATTTTGCTGATACTTTAATATGTGTTATGTTCATAATACTTCTTTTTCTTAAAAGTTAGTTCCCTTATTATTGCTTTAAGCAAATTGATTACATATTTTTGTATTTTGCATTGTTCTTGTGATGGTGTTTGATGGATTCCTTAGATTTATTCTATAATTTTCTTTAAATATATCTCTTATCCTATTTTCTTTGTGGATTCTATTTACCTAAATATTAGTCCATTTGAAAAAATGTTACAGTGATCTTATTTATGCTTTCTTCCCTTTTTACTTTTTGTTCTCCCTGTTTAAATTAAATGATTTTTCTTATATTTTTTAAATAATGTAGCAGTATATTAATCTGCCTTTAGCCCTAGACAGTAGATTTTTTTTCAGATAAGGTAATTTTCAGTTTTGTGAATCTAGTTTATTTATGTTTAACCTTGGCATGCTTAATCTTTACTTTCAGTATCTTTATTTATTAACTGTGCATCTACATCATTTCTAAGTCAATTTTGAGCATTTTTTTCAGGTGTAAATAACATTTTTGTGCTTGCTTGTATGGCTGGTACTTTTTGTTAGACTACACAACTTGCGAATTTTGCTTTGTATATATTCTGGATATTTTTACATTTACATAAAAATTTTTTGGACTTTGTTTGCAGATATAATTTAGTTACTTAGAAACTAATGTAAGGTCTTTTCATATCTTTCTCATAATCATTGATAGATGTTGCCAACAGCATTCCTCTTATTTGGGCAAGGCTCTTCTGAATACTTCATCCAGTCCTCAGATGAGATTTTTATGCTCTGGCTAAGATCAGGAATTTTTTTTAGCCTTGTGAGATGTTATGATTTGGATGTGAAATGTTCCTTATAGGCTCATGTGTTTGAATACTTGGTTACCCGCTAGTGGTGCTGTTTAGGGTGCTGTGGAATCTTTAGGATTTGGGGCCTATGTGTAAGAAGTGGTGGTCTTTGAGGGTTAGAGCCTATGCAGGTTCACTTTCTGCTTCTTGTGAGCAAGTTGCATCTTGCACTTGCCAACACAGCCACGTGCTGTCCCCCTCTACCATGAGGTAAGTGTACCCTCAAACTGTGTTAAAATACACCTCTTCTCCCTTGTTTCTTATTAGTTATTTGGTCCCAGTGACATTAAATGTAACTATGTATGAAAGCATTAGTTTTTTTAATCTGGGTTTTTTTTTTGGGGGGGGGCATGTTGTTGTTAGTCTTCCTAAAGGTCTTTCTGAAATTCTTTGTACACTAGGACTCTGCCTTGGGAACTTTAGCTACACTTGATTTGTTAAGTTTTAGCTTCCCACTCAAGGTGACTACAGTGATCTTTATAGGTGTTCCTTCATGCTGTAGTCCAAAAACTTCTTCCAGTAGAGAGAGAATGGGTCAGTTCTGAGTGTATTCTGTTTCTCCTCTTAGAATATTGTCCTTTGTCACCCAAGTCTTCTAATACTTTTAATATACATCAAATTTTTTAATACAGAAAATAAAGTACAGTACCTTTTGCTCTATCTCATCCCAGTTCGTTAGTTATGACATACTTCTCAAAAATTAATATTTTACTTATAATATTGTTAATTTTGATAGGACGTATACTGAAAATTAAATCTTCAATTGTTCTTTGCTCTTTAAATTTTTTGGTAATTTGTTTACTTATTTATTATTATTATTTTATTTTTGGTTTTTGCAATAAGGTCTCAAGGATGTGACTGAGGCTGCTCTTGAACTTGAGTGGACTGTGTTAGCCTCTTTAGTGCAGGAATTACAAGCATACACCACCATACCTGGTTTCCTAGTTAACTTATAAGTAAGTTATAATATGTGATACTTCAAAAACTTCAAATTAGGAAATTCAGAATCAACATTACCATCATGAAAATTTTAGAAAAGTTGTTTTTCAAAGCAGCTATATAATAATTATTCATCGTTCAGAGTACATGCTCATGTTAAATTAATGATTATAAATAGAGTGACAAATGCCTATAATCAAAAGAATAACAATAGATGAAGAACCAGGATTAGAATAACAAGCGACAACAGTTCAAGTTACTGGAAAATTATGTTTTGTGGTCATTGGGTAGTGGTTGGATAAGAGGCTTTAAAACGGACATAAATGACTCGTTTGATGTTTTCATAAAATGGAGAATAAAATTGTAATTTAACCACCACTCATATGACCTTATAACTTCTGTTAAATAATAAATACTTCTAAGATAAAATAATCAAGAAAAGATAGTTTTGCTGGCCTTGTATATTATTTAAAGTGCATTTGTGGTGGAAATGTATTTAACAATCAAACAGAAGACTGTAAAAAAAAACACATTGAGATGGACATTCAGGTTGCATCACAGTTGGAAACAGTATGAGAAAGTAGTTCCTCAGGCTCATTTGACAAATTTCACTTTCTAATTTTGGTATCCTCACATTTACAGATAAGATTGTTTCATTTTGTGATGATAAACTTTGAAAAGGTCCATATAATCCCCTTAATTATTTAGCAAGATGGATTCATGTGGTGTAAGGCAGTTACAATGTTCTTCACAAAATAACTTTCCAACAGTAAAAAAAAATGATGAAAATAGTAACTCTTAATTCTTCATTTGTTTTTACCTTCATGTGTCTTGTTTTATGTTCTAATCTGATTCTCTTTTACTATCCAGTGCTCTGTTGCTTTCATTTATGAACAATAAAAAGGAAAGTAATTGAATACTGTCATGGTTTGATCCAGGTGTCCCCCACAAACAAATGAACGTGTTCTGATAGATCGATCCTCAGCTGATGGCAGTTTGGGTTTTACAATCTCGATGAAGTTGTGTTGTTGGGGGTGGGCTTATGGGGGTTATAAGCCAGCTCCCCCTTGCCAGTATTTGGCACACCTTCCTGCCCCTGTTTCCAGTGCTGTGGCAGAGGTAATGTCCAGCCCTCTGCTCATGCCATCCTTTTCCCTGCCAGGATGGAGTCTCCCGCCGAGTCCATAAGCCTAATAAACCCGTTCCTCCACAAGCCGCTTTTGCTTGGGTTCTTTCTGTGCAGCAACTAGAAAGCTGACCGCAACAAATACCAACAGTAGTACTGACAACCAAAAAATGAAGTAAAATGAATGTCACTTATTGCGCTGTACTTTAAGGGTTATCCTAAGAGCTTTATATATTATGCTATATAACTTAACTCTCATATAAGCTTGTAAAAATGAATATTGTTTAGTAAAGGAGCAAGTTTGCAGGTGTTGCCATGTGTCATGTTAAGCAAGTGTTAGAATCAGAGCGGAAGCCAGGACCAAATTTTATGATTAAAAAAGCTCATGGGTTTTTCTATTATGTTATACTAGATTTTCAAGCAAGCATCTTTAACCACTGAGCAATCTACTTAGGCCTATGCTAGGTTTTAAGGTTTTAATACTAACCCTAGTTAATATTTTTTATAAGTTTAAAGATATTATTTCATATAATGTAAATCAAAACTGTAGTTTTCAAGTCTTCTGCATAAATGCCCATTTCACTAGAGAATTTAATGGAAAGTAGATGGGACTAGATTTAAAGTTAATTACCATAACATTATTATTACACCTCTTTTTTGCTGAAAACAATATTTTAAGACCTAGCCAAACCTATGCAACAGCAGTATTACAAATAAAATACAATTTTTTCTCACTTGGTTTTACTAAGCATTGTGCCATAAAAGGAAGACAGAAGTTTAGTGGAAAGAATAATAAAGATTCATCCTACTAGATTCAAAGATTGGTTCTAGCAAGAAACAAAGTTTGTGACCCTCAGTAAATAATTTAACCTCCAAGATCTCCATTTTTATTATCCTTGAAAAGTATTTACAGAAACATAATACAGAGTTTTATTATTAATACATAAGGCAGTACATATAAAAGTTTGGTAAAATCAAAAACACTATACAAATGCAAAACAGTGCTATTATCATGTCATGTTTCTTGGGCTGGATAATACACAGATTATATACTCAATTATGCATGCTCCCTACATCAATGGGAAAATAATATGTAAAACTCCTTAGAGAAAATAAGTAACATGTAAGAGTGAATAATAAAATTATATTCTTTCCCCATATATGAATCTAGCCTTCCTAAGCCTATGGAGATCACCAGCAAACACCTGGATTAGATGCATAGAAAGTCTAATTGGTATGAAAAGATATTGTATTATCTGGTGCTAGAATAGACTACTTTTACATCTTGAAATGTCAAATATTTTTTATTTCTACTATATAGAATAAGATTGTAGGAGTAAGCAGAACAAGAGGTATAGCTTCAAGAATTGCATATAAAACTTAAAGCAGTACCCTTAAAAAAGCAACCCACTGATGCAGAGCCACTTCTTTATGGTTATGAGAGAGTTCTTCTTAGCTCAAAGAGATTGTTTAGTTATTTCAAAGGCCCCGAGTTTCCTTTACAAAGGGAACTTACAGTTGGTGTCTTAGAATATGTTTATTGCATCTAAATTTATTTCATTGTTTGTCTCCATCACCTTGGCAACAGTGTTCTATTATAAGAACAACACCTGAAACTTGCTAACAGCTACATTAAAGTAAGGTGCCTTAATAAGTAAAACATCAGTTCTAGTGTTTTGCTAAAAATATAATTTTGTTGAAGGTTTTAACAAGTGACTAAATCTTCATGTGTACCCTAGTGAGACCTTGTGAAGAACAGAACTCATTTTCCAGTTGTATAAAACTTACATCTTTTCATGGTGTGAAATATATTCAGTCTTCCATATCTTTGAAATTCCCTTCCCTACTCATTTAGGGATGCCTTCATCCTGTTTATTTTTCAAAACTTATTTAAAATCCTATTATTAAGAGCTTTCTTGCTCTGCCACAAAATAAAAACCCTGTTCATATATCTAAGCAGTATTTGGGCAGTTCCACTCTTTTTAGTATTTTCCTTGTTTTATACATCTGCTCCCTATTTTGCCATTCTGTGAAAGCAGAAGCTTTTTATTCATGTTTGCTGCAGTCTCTATCCCAGTGTCTGGCATTTGGTAGCTACCTAATGATGTCCATTGAATATATAAGTAAATAGAACTTCCTGGATCAAGATTCAGGCTTCCTTTATTGGAATCCCTGATCTACTATTTATTAGCTGTATAGCCTTGGGCAAATCCTCAAATTCTGTATTCCTCATTTTTGAAATAGGGCATAGCAAAATACATTTCTTATCAGATTATTATGAGGATTTTACATATCAAATTATATATATATATATATTTACCATCATTACCATTATCATACCATATGTTTACCTTCATTACTTTTTCTAAATTATTCTTTTTCTCTCCAAGTTCATATTCTCTTCTCTTTTCATTCTGATCACAGGGTTCTTCCAGAATACTTTAGTATGACTGCTTCTGTGGGGTTCAATTTATGTTGTGGGTCATGGTGCTGATATTAAGTGGTTTCTAGTTTTCGTTCATGTGGCTTTACAGGTGGTGGGTCCACCTCAGGAGTAAAATTCCAGTCTTAATTCATAGTGAATAATGCTTGGACATTTCTGCTCCATTCCTGGAGAAGCCTGTGTGGCAAGGTTTATTTTGAGGTCCATAATGTGTCAAGGTAGATACTGCATAGACCTTACTTATCTCTGACCCCACATGTGCTGTTAAGCTAGACCTCAGTGAACCCTACTTTAGTTCCTAACATCCTCCATGGTAATCAAGTTCCTGGATCATAGTAGTATGGACTTTACTTCCTGTTTTTCTTTTTTGTGATTTTATATAAATGAAATCATATTGTATGTGCTCTTTTATGTGATAGACATTTTATGTACTATACTAGAAGTTTCTTCTTTCTCATTGTGGAATATCATTCCAATGTGTAATCATATTGCTGCTATGGACAGATATCCCACTCCTAGAATTCATATATCAAAGTCCAATGCCTAATACTTCTGAGAGTAGATTCAATGAATGAGATTAGTGTCCTTAACGGAGAGACAAAGGCACCATGCATCTCTTTCTCTGCTCTCCACTATTTAAGAACACAACACAAAGATAACATCTGTAAATCAGAAAGTGACCTTTATTAGGCAAAAGATGTAACAGAACCTTGATCTTAGATTTTCTAGTCTCCAGAACAGTGAAATTTAAATACTTGTTGTTTTAGTCATGCCATTTCTTATCATTTGTTACAACTGCTCAGATTAACTAAGGCTCTGACAGTTCATAATTCTTTTGCTCATTGGCATTTGAAAACTCTTCAATTACAAAGTGGTTGTACATATATACCCAATCCAGTATAACAAGAGTTCTCCCCATTCAAAATATTTGTTTTGGATTGATATACAAAGTGCAAGTCATATTGATTATAAGGGCTTACAGTGTGGATTAATGTAATGTGACCATATTGTACCCCATTTGGATTTCTAACATAAGAAATGCCTAATGGATGCCAGTCCTATTTATAGTAGTCATCTTTAGGATGAATCTCTTGAGAAGAGATGGCTGTTTGATTTCTTATTCTCTCTGACACTCTTTTCATTACTATTCTAGCTCAGGTGCCATTCAAATAAATACCTGTACACACTCCTTAGATTCTCTTGCATTTCCCCAGCCAGGCAGGCACTTCATTCACGACATTGTGTGGCAGCTTTGAATAACTTTTTTCAGGGTTCTACTAGTCTTAAGTAGTTTTCTGTCAATGGAAGAAAAGGAATAGTTTCTCTTTCTTTTTTTTTTTAAAAATATAATTTTTATAAGCATGGGAGAGGAGATGGAGAGAGAAAGAGAGAGAGAGAATTGGCATGCCTGAGATTCTAGCCACTGCAAAGAAACTCCAAATGCCACTTTGTGCATGCATCATGGGTACTGGGAGTTCAACCAGGGTTACTAGACTTTGCAAACAAGCACCTTAACCACTGAGCAATCCCTCCAGTCCTCTAGTTTCTCTTTCTTCTGAAAGCTCAACTCAACTCTCCAGAGCCTTGTTTATTTTGAAGTTTATATAGCTTTCTTAAGTCTTTGGATAATGTATGATTTGTGCTCTTTTGGGTCTAATAATAGAAATATAATGCCTGAAAATACGTGGTCAGGAAACTTTATTAAGCTCCTTAGGCCTCTTGCAGTATGCTTCCTAAATAAGCCAATGAGGAGGTGAACATCTGCTAATAATTGTTTTACTTTCAGACCTTAACTGAGATGAAGCATGCCCTTAGCATATAAAGTCAAAAAAGAGCATTAGTAATAGGATGGTAACTTTAAAAACTTTTCCGAAATTCTAGGTTCAATAAAATGTGGGTGATAAGATATGATGAGGGGGTGCTAACATTTAGTCAATACCTATTCTATGTACATCACTTTGCTAGGTATTTTATATGCATTACACATATTATCTAACTTAATTTCCACATATACCCAGTTGAATGGCATCATGCCAGTCTACTGAAAAGAAACAGAAGTTATAAAGCTAGTACATCCTGAGCCAGGGTAAGTACCCAAGTCTTTCTGACTCACTAAACCCACACAAGTTAATGATTCACTCAGCCTACAATATACATAAGAAAGAACTAGAGAAGAATAGAAAATAGTTTTTAAAAAGGTGTGTTTTAAGGTAAAGGTCACACTGTTAAAAAAAAGGGGAAATAGTTGATGAAAAAGTCTGGATTTTTAAATATTAATACTACCCTAATAAGCTAAATGCATAGAAAAAATATCTAAAACAAGAGCAATGATAAAACTTAATCAGGTTCTCTTTTGTAAGAACAAAAGATTAAGTCATAGCATCGACATCACTGTGGAATTTGCCTTCTGTGGAGTATAAAGCAAAACATTCTCATCTATGTTATTGCAGGACTGAAGGTAAGCAAAGTAGCAAGGATTGAGCTTGCATATACATACGAAAACTAAAATAAAACCTGTTCAAAAAGTGTTACGATTTCTTTCTCAAATGTAAAATATTTGCAACTAAAAGTTTGTGATGTCATCTTATGATATCATTAAAGACCCAAGCTCTTTCTCTTTTTCTCTTCTACGTTTCATTGCTCTTGAATATATCTTCAAGGACCATTTTATGGTCTAAGGTCAAAAGGGAGGGCAGCAGCTCTACCCATTCTGTTCCAGTTTCAGGCAGTAGGAAGGAAAAAGAAGAGATAAGGTACACCTTTCAAATGACACAGCTTTAAAGAGATTTTACCTAGAAAATTCTTCCAATGGCTCCCTCATGTATTTCTTTAGACACTGATATCTGGTAAATAAATTGTTTCCTGTTGTAGTTGGACATAGCATTATCTTCCATGAAACCATGGCTCTGTTACTAATGATGAAAAGAAGGGATACTGGATAACAAATATAATCCTATTCTATTACTACAGAAGACTCATTTATATTCCTCTTGAGATTCCTGTCACTACTTTTAGGATGAAGAAATACTATGAAGTAACATTTTTAAGGATTTTTGGTGGTTCAGGAACTGTACTGAAATCTTTTAAGGATATTACTACAAAACCTTATAAAGGATTATCACTTTGTTTTGAAGAACAAATATGTAGTCTACATTTATTTGGCTTTAAAAGTGATGGTGATGATGAGTGTGTTAATTAAAATGTCCCATTTTTTGAATCACAGTGGTGCAGTTGTTACTATGCTGATGACTTTTAAAAAAAGGTTATTTGTAAGCAAAGAGCCTGAGAGGAGACAAAGAGAAAGAGAGAGAAAAGGAGAGAGAGAGAGAGAGAGAGAGAGAGAGAGAGAGAAAAGGAGAGAGAGAGAAAAAAAGGAGAGAGAGAGAAAAAAAGGAGAGAGAGAGAGAGAGAGAAATGGGCACACCAGGGCCTCTAGCCACTGCAGAAGAACTCCGGACCTCCATTTTGTGCATCTGGCTTTACGTGGGTACTGGGGAATCAAACCCAGGCCATCAGGCTTTGCAGGCAAGAGCCTTAACCACTTAGTAATCTCTCCAGCCCACTGATGAATTTAAAGACCATCCACATCCCTACATCATCCCCCTATATATGTTAATACTCCCAAAACCATATGGCATGGAGATTTCATTGATTCCATTCTGCAGTGAATAAAGGAGACTAGGAGCATGTGTGTTGCCCCAAAAGTCCACAGCTTGTGTGAGAGCCATGACTACCATAAAGCCTGCCTGAAGAAAAAGCCTTCTTTTTAACCATTGTGCTATACATAGGCCATGCACAATACACAGGGAGAGAGTCTGAAATAGTTCTAGTCCTCATTTTTGAAGAGCTTACAGTGCAGCTAACTGGCAGTGATATTATATAAATCATATAAACAATGGAACTTATGCTTCACAATAATATATTTTAGAGTTCTCAGGTTTTAATAGGACCACAGAACTTAACTGGACTACTCAAGGGTAATGGATTTATGACCTTGGTACTTAGACTCAACTTAGTAGCAGAGCTTCTCAGGTAAAAAAATGAGGCAGTCATCTTATAAACACTCAAAAAATCAGTATAAATCTATGTACAAATAGCTAAAGAGGTAGCTTAAATAGAGAGGTAAAATTTTAGGGAGGTGCTTCAGGGACATGTGATGACACAGATATTATGTAATCACTCCTGAGTCTAGACTCTGATTTCTGCAGCCAAATGCTCTACCACTGAGCTATACCCCCAAAGACTCTGATTTCTGAAGCTGAATATGTTTCCAGAAACAAAGGAATCTTGATGCTTGAAAAAGTTTCCTTAAAATTAAAGGGGTTACCTTTTTTTCTTGTAAGTTCTTTGTTGTAGTCAGCTTTCTCCTTGCTGCACAGAAAGAATCTGACCAAAGATGCTTGTGGAGGAATGGATTTATTTTGCCTCAAGGACTTGAAAGGAAGTTAAATGATGGCAGGGAAAATGATGGCATGAGCAGAGGGGTGGACATAACCTCATGGCCGACATCAGGTGGACAACAGCAACAGAAGAGTGTGCCAAAAGTTGGCAAGAGGAAGCTGTCTATAACCCCCATATGCCTGCCTGCAACAATATAGCTCCAACAAGGTTACAATATCCAAACTGCCATCAACTGGGGATGGAGCATTCAGGACACATTGGTTTGTGGGAGACACCTGGATCAAATCATCACATTCTTCCAAATTGCAGTTCAATGAGTGAGTATGGAAGGGTAGAAATAGAGCAAGATGTCAGGAATTTGATTTCTTTTCACTTTGTCAAGCAAGACTGAACCACTGTGAATTTATTACCAACACTGTATGGCTCCTTTAGGGAAAGCAAAGATCCAAGAAAGACCTGAGAATAATTGGATTCATGTGTTGTTCTGCTCCTGTGTGGCCTACTTACACAAAGTTTAACTATTATCAATAACTAATCATTAATTTAATACATAAATCAATAAAAATCTGATTTTGGAGAGAATGTATCTGCCAATCTGTTGCAGAGGAGTTGAATGGGGAGGAGGAAGGTTCTAGAAAAAAATTCCAAATGTGGTTCCACTTGAGCTGGATCAGAAGGATGAAAGAAAATTCATAAAATGAATGGAAGAAGGCATTTCAAAACTGAGCAAATAACTTAAAATAAAAGAAAATAATGGTGCATGTTGAGAATAACAACAATGATGATGCTTACTCTTTTTAGCACTTTCTATGCTTGTATCACTTTAATTTTCAGTGATTTTCTTATTTGATCTTTAAAATAAGGTAGGTTTTATTACCCTGTTTTTCTAGCTAGGAAACCGACACATGAATTTTGCCCAAACTTTTATATATAGCAATGGTATAACTAAAGTGTTTTCAATTCCAAAGCCTATAATTTTTGGTTATGCATGATTACTTTTGGTGTTATCATAGAATTTTATGTTAAGAATAAATGTACATAGCCACCAAAATAGTGACAACTAAAATTATAACATCTCTTATAGGAGTCAATGTCAGCATTGCCTCAATAAGCTAAACAACAAGTAAAATCAATTCCTCATGTCCTGGAAGGAAGACAGTAGGACATTTGTCTAGCAATACATCCAGATTTATTAGTAGCATTTCTTAGTACTGTTTACCACTCAGGAAAACAGATAGTTTAATGACAGATGGATAAAGATATATAGATAAAAATGGATATATAAAAGATGAATAAAGAATAAGAGAAGAGGAAAAGTGAAGGGGAGTAGCAATGACCTTTTGGTAGCTTCTAAGATTGTCTTTTTGGTAGTACTAACAGAAAAGGGAAAAAAAGACTGAAGGATCAGACTGAAAAGGTACAACCCACACAGTAATTGTGCATGTCATACCATATATGATTTCTATAGTGTAACTTTTGGGAAAGATACATTTGGTACCTCTAGAAATTTGGGAGTTGCTGCTTAGGTAGCAGAAATGAAAATAGTTTGTCATCCTGATGTGGGTTAGGGTGCTTTGAGCAACATTTATGTGACCGTATTACTGAAAAAAATTCATTTTCATGCTAGAGAGCTTCTTAGAAGCCCAGAAAATACTGAATTGACTATCAATAGGTATCTTGTAAAATTGCAGTTGCCTAGAAAGACTTGGCTTAGTGCTACAACTCTGACACAGAAAATAATTTACTCATGTTATTTTGGAAGAAAGAATACTTGACTTCTCATATAAAATAAAATGTATTTAATTTTTCCTTAACATGTGCTCTTTGCCACTAAATTTAGGCATTAAAGATTATCATTTGATGAGTGCCTGTTTTTTACCAGGCACTTGATTGAGCGTTTTATAATCTTTATTTTAAAAAACATTTATTTATTTATTTGCAAATGAGATCGAGAGAGAGAGAGAGAGAGACAGAGAGAGACAGAGAGAGACAGAGAGAGACAGAGAGAGACAGAGAGAGAGATTGAGAGGGCACAACAGGGCCTCTAGCCACTGCAAACAAACTCCAGATGCATGTTCGACTTTGCACATCTGGCTTTACATGGGCACTGGGGAATCAAGCTCAGGTCATTAGGCTTTGCAGCCATGCTCCTTAACCACTGAGCCATTTCTCCCGCCCCTATTCTTTATTTTATTTAATTTTTTCACTATGCAGTAGATAGTTAAAATTTTCCTGTTATCTTGATAGAAAAATGGAGGCTGCACAATCATGTTTTCTTTAAGTTCAAGCAGTAGTAGAATTGCCTCTTTGGTAGCAAATAATTGTGTATTTTTTGACATCTCTGTGTATTGTTTTCTAATAACTTTTCAATTGACCATTTGTCTACAGGTAAAAGTGACTGCAAAGAGTAAATTTTTTTCATATATCAAATGTTTTTGGCTGTCCATCTTGAGATACATACTATGGTAAGGGTGCTATAATCCTGTGTCTTCCTTGAAGTCAAGACATAGTTTTTACCCATAGCATTGAAATAGGTTAACAAGATATTTAGGTCATTTGAATTTTTAGGAATATAAATTTTGGTGTCACACATAAATTTTGTCTGAGTTTTCAATAGATTGGAAAATATGTTGCTAATTTAAATAAATAAAACGTGTCAGTGAGTTTGTAAAAAAGGACTATGAAGAAAATCAAGTTTTGTCTGAGGATTTGGAAATTCAGTGATGGAGGTCATATTTTTAAATAGTTTATTTTAGGAAAAAAAACTAAGTTAGTATTGAGGAATATGAACAAAAGCTATAGGATATAAGCCAGTTACATTATTTGTGGGAAAGCTTATGAAGCAAAAGACATGGACTTCAAAGTCCTTGAGTAATTGTACAAGCATTATACATCCATGTATTATGGCTGAAACAGTGAGTGAGAGGAATATTAATGAGATCAGAGAATGGGGTCAAGGTCATGTTGGGTCTTCAATGCCAGTGTAAGGCCTTGGAAGTTGTGAGGAAAAAAAATGGAAGATTATGAGCACAAAAAGGTACACTATGATTAAATGAGGTGGTCTTCACTTAGAAAATGGACATGAGAGAACAGAAATGGGAAAACTAGTTACGGGTCAAGTGAAAAAACCTTGTCTAGAGATTATGGTGCTTTACATCAGGATATAGCAGTGGAGAAAATGGTTGCAGTTGGAATATAGGGATATTTGTGAGTATAACTAGTAGGTTTTTTTGATTGTATAATTGGATAATTTCATAGTTTTTTTAAAAAATCTGAATCTCTTGTAACACTAGATTGCTATTAATAAGAACATAAAGAATTCTAAAGAAGGAGCTTTAAGAAGAAAGATAAGGAGGCTAGCTTTTCTATATGTTAGTTAGAAAACCTGTTAGATACCCAAGAAGAGATTTTAATTTGGCAGTTTTTTAAAGGTGTCTGGAGTTCAAGGAAAAGATCTGAGCTGACTTAAAAAATTTACAGCTATCAATGTACACAGATGGTATTTCACCTCCTACTGGGAGGGAACAGTGAACCAACAAAGGAGCACTTGGTGTAATGGAGGAGCCTCGGCCCGGGGGAGACAATCAACAGCTTTCAAATTCGACCAATTTTCCACTCAGTGAGGGGGACCCCTTGTTTGGAACTAGGGATTCAGGGCAATAGGCACCGGATCCCATACTTTAGGGCTCCCAAAACAAGATGCACTATGGGAGTGAGTGACTGGGAGACTACTAAAAATAGAATCTAGGTAATCCAGAATTGTGTATATTTGTTAACCTACACTGATCTCACTCTCCAATGGAGATTGTGTTTGTATTTTTCAGGATGCAGCGAGAGAGCTGGGGCCCATCTAACCCTACCAACTGACCGTAGGCTGACAGCTGTGATTCTGGCAAGAGATGAGCCACCATAGTCATATCATGGGGGATCCATATGTAACCTCACAGAGAATGACGGGATGAACAAGGGGCCCATAGCCACAGCCATTAAATCAACACAGTATAAGCCAGTGAGACAGAAACTAATGATTTTCGACACAAAGACCCCTAAGCTCACAACCTTAAAGCAGCCTTAATACTCATCCACCACGACTCAGGGAACTATGCGGAAGAGGGGGCGGAAAGATTGTGAGAGTCTTGGTGGGGGAGATTATCCAGAGGCATGGCCAGGAGAACCTGGCTGAATACTAGGCTATCCATGGTCCCCTGTCACAAGGACTGATCCACACAACCCATGGAGGAGGTTATCCAGTGGAGGGGGGAGGGGAGGGCAGTGGGGAATTGGGGATAACAACTCATTGTTTGCCCACTAAATGTTGTAACTCATTATGGACAATAAATTAAAAAAAAAAGAATGTAAGAGAAAAAAAATAAAAAATAAATAAAAACATGTGATTGGTTGAAGAGATTACAAGGTGACTGCATATATTTTCAAAAGAGGACTGAGCCCTAGGCAAGGGTATTTAGTGATCAATAAGGTGACAAAAATCCTTCTCTTGAGGAAAAACAACCAAGGAAGACAGAAAAACAAACAGAATGAGACAGTAAAACCAAGTAAAGAAAAATTTTTAAGGGAGACAATAATTTCCTGGATCATATAAATTTAGGAATTGGGTTGATTTTATATTTATGACTGTGAAAGACACTGGTGATCTTAAACAATAGCAATTTTAGTCCAATGGTATGGTCAAAATGGGTACTTATTAAGAGAATTGATACGAAGATCAACTGATATAATGATTATGTAGCATATGGCTCAATTCCTGATGCACAGTATTATCTACACTTTATCCCTCATATCCCTTTCTCTCCTCTATCAAAGGCAATATGCAAGGCAATGAAACAGAATATCAAGAGGGTAGCAATGGAAATGATGTAGTGTATGAAGACAGTAGACTATACCCAATTCCAGTGCCTACCTAAAAGGCAAAGGATTTTCTTTTGTGAGGGAGATTCATTGATACTTTGCATCAGAAAGGTGTCATAATAAAAACTGACATATATCCTTGTGTCCCCCTTAATAGTTTACACAAAGGTGATGCTAAAAAAATTATTGATTAAAGCAACTGGGTCTAAGTAATATATTAAAGGATCTGGATTCTTGTAGAGAGAATCCAAGGGGCCATTCCTTTCAAATTGTGTTAATGGTATTTATTTGACCTCTTTTATCCATTTCTTTCTCAGTATATTTTCTTTGGGGCCTTATAAATTTCAACACATATTTCTGTAATTAAAAATTATTTTTCAGAATTCTGTAACATCAGGCCACAGCTACAAACTGTCAGGGAGTATCTGGCAGCTGACTCATCTCTTCATGTCTGTATAATCCTCTAAAATCAGACACGATAGCATCCATTTATGTGTTTCATCAATTGAGGCCATCTCTCCAGCCTTTTGGAAAATTGGGATGTGGGATTTTAACAGTTTTTCCAAGAGCACTTTTAAACCTCACATTTTTATCCCTTGCTTATTGGCATGTTCTGAAGCATAGTTTGCCTTCTAGCTGGGGCTTAACATATCCATAAGTCTATCAGGAGATTGATAACTGTTTCCTTTGCCTTTTGTTTTGTTTGAAATTTCATTGTAGCCTTGTTGTTTGAGGGAAGCAGCATGAGATAGAAAGAGCATTGGATTAGGAAGCAGGAACCTGGACTCTACACACAAATGTGCCTTTGTGATACTGATGTGTTGGTTCCTCCCAAGACTTTTTTTTCTTCTTTTTTTTTTTATTGTCCATAATGAGTTACAACATTTATTTAGTGGGCAAACAATGAGTTGTTATCCCCAATTCCCCACTGCCCTCCCCTCCCCCCTCAACTGGATAACCTCCTCCATGGGTCGTCTGGATCAGTCCTTGTGACAGGGGACCATGGATAGACTAGTAATCAGCCAGTTTCTCCTGTCCGTACCTCTGGA
>PVHP010024360.1:0-26522 GCA_004024765.1 Zapus hudsonius
CAGTCATATCGTGGAGGATCCAAATGGAACCCCGCAGAGAATGACGGGATGAACAAGGGGCCCACAGCCACAGCCATTAAATCAACACAGGATAAGCCAGTGAGACAGAAACCAATGATTTTGACACAAAGACCTCTAAGCTCACAACCTTAAAGCAGCCTTAATACTCATCCACCACGACTCAGGGAACTATGCAGAATAGGGGGCGGAAAGATTGGAAGAGCCGTGGTGGGGGAGATTATCCAGAGGCATGGCCAGGAGAACCTGGCTGAATACTAGGCTATCCATGGTCCCCTGTCACAAGGACTGATCCAGATGACCCATGGAGGAGGTTATCCAGTGGAGAGGGGAGGGGAGGGCAGTGGGGAATTGGGGATAACAACTCATTGTTTGCCCACTAAATGTTGTAACTCATTATGGACAATAAAGTAAAAAAAATAAAAGTAAAAAAAAAGAAATAAAGGAAGAGAAAAAGAAGCCATAAAGGGAGAGAAGCTAAATTTTAGCCCTTAGCATGATTTTATAATAATGGAACTTTTCAATGTTAAATAAAGCTAAAATCTGTGATTTTTTTCTACATCTAAATAAGCAGTATTATTTAGCGAACAAAACTGAACGACAATCACATCTTAGAGTGGCAGTGTGAAATTAAACAGATAAATGTCAAATTCAGAAATAACCTATATTCAACCACAAAAATGTATATTTTAGAATAATTAGATCAGTGATAAGAAATAAAGTTTTATGAAAGTTTAGGGAGCCACCTGTTCGTTTTTCACAAGCAAAACACCAACCATGATTGGCCATCAAATCCATGCATTCATTTGAAAGAGCTCAAAAACTAAGAAATTATAAATAAATACCTTGCTGCTTTTTAAACATCAAGGAAGGAAATTCCTCATTATTAATTTTACATCAACAAATATGGGTATGAAATTATATTTTTGTGCCCAGTTTTATAATAACTAAGTCATTGGATAAAACAACAAAATTACATGGTTGGAAATTATATATATATATATATATATATATATATATATATATATATATATATATATATATATATATGTGTGTGTGTGTGTGTGTGTGTGTGTGTGTGCATATACATACATATAGGTATGTATAATACTCAAGATGCATATGCATCATTTTCATTATAAGAAACAGAATATGCACTTTTCATTATAGTATCCATGTCCAAAGCACCACAATATTATACCAGTGATTTTAAGATCTGCATGAATATATTTTAGTAAAAACAGCCTTATCAACCAACATATAAGTTTAGAGTGATAGAGAGAGAAAAATCTATGCCTTTTTTGCAAGCAAAAATTATAATAGCTGTAAAATACAAATGGCATCTTAAAATCTATGTGGCATTTTTGGATTATAAAACATTTATACATTATAAAGTATAAAGTGTATACTTTACACATTCAGTTTTCATAATAGCCACTTGGATGCACATAATGTAGGTCACTGGGTCCTATTTCCAGATTTACAACTCAGTAGGTTTGGGTGGAAGGAGAATTCCATTCTTACTTCCTCATCTGCTGCTTATCCTAAGGAAATTGCCTTAACCCCAGTGGTGGCTATTCTACCAGTATGAATGCTAGTAGGGGCTTGTGAGAAATGAAAAAATGGGTTCTATTCCAGACCCACTGAATATTAATTTTCATTTTATCAAAATTCACTGAGTGGGCTGGAGAGATGGCGAGATGGCTCAGCGGTTAAGGCACTTGCCTCCAGTGCCTACGGCCCTGGGTTCAATTCCCCAGGACCCACATAAGCCAGACCCACAAGGTGGTGGCCTCTCTCTCTCTCTCTCTCTCTCTCTCTCTCTCTCTCTCTCTCTCTCTCTCTCTCTCTCTGTATCTCTCTGATTGAAAATGAATAAATAAAATATTTTTTTAAAAATTCACTGAGTGACTCAAATGTAAATTAAAGCTTGAGAAGCACTTTCAACTGCCCTTAACAAGGCAGATGTGGTTACTGTCCCACTAAAAAAATTCAGTTCTCATCTGGAAAGTAGGGCAATAAATGTATGTTTTCAAAGATGTTTATGAAAATTAACTTTTTAATCATTGATGAGTAGATACAGTTTATGAGTAAATCTTATGGCAGTAGCCCCATTTCTCTCCTCCCTGTCCCCAACCCACTGGGGGCCCTTCTCAGTGGGATTACTGGATCAGTTCATGAGGTAGGGGACTATGATTTGCTCATGAGGTAGCCTGGTTCCCCCCACCCCATTTTGTGTGTTGTTGCTGAGGGGAGCAATGTCTCTGGATATTCACCCCCACCATGGCTCTTACAATCTTTCTGCCTCCTTTTCGGCTCAGTTCCCTGAGGAGAATTAAATTTTATAAAGATGAAATTAGCAAGCTTTTAGTCAAGGGTCTCCATTAGCATTATCATATATTTATTTACTGATTATGGTTATAGCAAACTTGATTCATGTCAAAGACTGCTAGGTTTGCCGCATAAATTGGTAGAAAACATAGACACTGTCTATTTGTATAGATTTTACAGTCTAATTAAAATTTACAATCACTACCACCACCATGATCATCACAGCTATTATTATTAAAGGCAGGGCTTTTTTCATTTTTTAAAAGTTTTTTTTTGCTTGCTTGTGTGTAAGGGTTGTATATATCTGGTGTGTGTGGGGGGGTATAGTTTAGTGTATGCATTTCTATGTGCTAGCCTGTGGTGGTGAGGGTGAATGCTCATCTGCAGTTCAGAATGGGTACAGCTGTTTCTGTGTGATCCTGAGAATTTGAACTCTGGTGATTTCAGGTTCCCTCAGGCACTCATGCTTGTACGATATGTGCACATAACCACTGAGCCACCTCTCCAGCCTTAAAGCCACGTATTAAACAGAGATAGGAAGACTTGACTTGGAAAGAGAACTAAATGTTTATCCTCATTAGTAAAGTTCTAACATACTTAAGAAACAAACTGTTAGTGTGGTTTAGAGAGTGATTATAACACAAAGTTTTTGTGTATGAGGCTGAGGAAGAAGTATAAGGCTAAAATGAGTACAGACTTAAATAAGGGTATTCACTCTCTATACCTGTACTAGAGGCATTTCCTGTTTCTGTGACCAAATACATGACAAGTAGCAACTGAAAGGAAGAAGGGTTTATTTTGCCCTGTGATTTGAGAGTGTAGTCCATAAGGAAAGGCATGGCAATGGAAGAGCTCTCAGATGTGATTCCTCATGTAAGGTTCAGGGTCCAGGGTCTGCAATGGATCTAAGACTATATTGTTATGGTGGACAGAGAAAAGCAGAGCAGAAAAGGAGGGAGAGTTAGAAGACAAAAAACAGATATGTGTCCCAGAGACAAGAAAGAGAGGAGAGAGAAGGAGGGAGAAAGGTGGGAGGGGGGAAGGAAGGAGGTGAGAGAGAGAAAGAGAGAGAATAAAGAGGGGAAAGGGTGGAACTGGAGAAATTGCTTAGTGGTTAAGGCACTCGCCCACAAAGCCTGATGTTTGATTATCCAGTTCCCAGGTAAAGCCGGATGCACAAGGTGGCACAGGCATCTGGAATTCGTTTGTGGGAACAAGAGGCCCTGACATGTGCTTTCTCTTTCTCTCTCACTCTCTCCCCCCTCTCTCTTTCCTTTCAAAGAAATAAATAAAATATTTATATAAAAAGAGGGAGAAGGTTGACTGCATCCATGTGGAGCAAGGGAGCGGTAAAAAGAGTGAGGGTCACTGAGAGAGTTTTTGCAGAAAAGAGAAAGGACTCTGAAAAAAGGTTATCAGCTAGTGTGCAGAGGTAGAGCCTGATGGAAGTATCCTTCCTTCCTTTTGGCCCACATGTATGCTCAATTACCATGCCTGTAGGCAGTCTCAGATTCCCAAGTCTAGCATAGCATGTCAAGGAAGTACAAAAGAGGGGGATGGGTAGAGAGCAATGATTAACATCTTATTTGCTCAAAGTTCCATGGAACAGGAAGCAGGGAGCAGAGAATGCTGGCACTCAGTTGACTTTCGACCTTTTCCTTTTGTATTCGGTTCTGAACCCAAACACATGGGATCACATTGCCTATATTTGAGGTGGTTCTTCCATTCTCAATTAATCCTTTCTGGAAACATCCTCAAAGACAAACCCAGAAGTGTGTGTCTCTTAGGTGAATATAATCCTGTCAAGTGGACACTGAAGATTAACCATAAAATAATCAAACAATTTTGGATATCATAAACAATATTGAAAATATCACATGTGAATGCTGTCTAGCTCTTGACTCAATATTTGCTTAGCTCTGGTCTCACTGAAAAAGGTTTCAGAAATAAATTCTGTCCTGCTTTGACTATAAAAGAAGGGATGCTTCGTGATTTGACATTCATGTATTAGTACCAAAGTGTCTCTCTAAAGTGAGCGCATGAAATATGGTTATTAAAAATATCACCCTACATAACCTGACATCACCACTTGACCCAGTACCAGAGGATGAAAAGTAATGGATACTAAGGTTCAATTTTTTCCTGCCCCAAAGTACACATTAAGAACTCATTGCTCACATTGACAAATCTCTTAATTAGAAGTTGGGATTAACTCTCAATTAGAGAAACAGATTTAGGTGCTCTGTTTAAAGATAAAGCCATTGAAAAGTGTGCAGCAGTCTGGTAGTGAAAAAAGGCAATTAGGCATATCACCTGGAGCCTCCTTGCATTACAGGAGTGAATGCACAAACAAAACAATTACTCCACTCAAGAGGCACTTCACTATGGCTCAGAGAGTGAATGGGATGAATCATGATGATGAGTATTCAAAAATGTCTTCTGAGATTAATTCCCACTTAAGAAAAAAAGATAATCACCCCTAGCCACACTACTTTGGTTTATTTTTCGTGAAACCCCACTGAGTTTCCAAGAAAAGAATATAAAGATAACACCTAAAACCAAGGGGATGCAAGGACTTTTCTATGTATGAATTTACTCCTTGTAAAATACCTATTTTATTCAGGTGGCCAGATGTTAACTCGTTCAATGAGTAGCACCTAGTTTGTGCAAAACTCTACTAAATAAACTATTAGATTCAAATGTGTAAATAAATAACTGCTGTCCTCTAAAGGCCACATTAGTATGACATTTGGTAAGATGTTCCATTAAATAAATAGAGAGTGAAACCTATGTGTTAAAAAATGTGTAATGGAAGCTGGTATGGGTACATATTTCTGTGGATGAGAAAGAAGAGAGAATTCAAAGTACATGATACTATGCTGCATAAGACTCATTCACTGTGTCTTGAAGGGCTCAGACTCTTAATTTAGTTGTTCTGTCAAGATACCAAAACAACCAGTCAAAAAGTAGAAAATCTAATTATAATGCTCAATCTTTTTTGTCTATATGACATCATATGTACCACCTGAAATTCCAGCACAGCCTGCATATTTGTTTTACTGAATGCAGTAGGTTATTTCCTCATCTTTTCCACCATTATTTGCTCATTATGTTCATTATCCTTGTGTGAGGCTACAATGTGATTTCAAGAGTTTTACAGATTTCATGTTCAGATAAAAAAATCAACCTATTGTTGCTAATTTTTTTAAAAAAATATTGAAAAATAAGAAGGATTTAAATTGAAATTCAACTAGAACACTATACAGAACTATAATACAACTTTCTATACAAATAAAGATTCCCCCGAACCAAGAAAAAGACTCATTGAGCCACCTCAGTGGGGAGGAATGCAATGGTGAGTGGCTTAATGACTCTTTGCAATAGAAAACCTAAGACATTTGGTTCCGATTCTAAGACCCAGCCACAAAGTTTACATAATTTCCTGCTTCTCCCATTTATTACACATAAAATTATAACAAGGTTGTTTTAAGTAAACAATTTGCAATGTATATTTTTTGAACTTAGAACTTTATATTATTACTTAGACATATAGACATTCATATGATATCTGTAAGAAAAAGATGTATAATATATACAAGAATTCAAACTTATTATAGTCATGAATAGAGAATTGACTAATCTGACAGTTCGTTGACTCCTTTTACATTCCAGAATTTGTAAATATAATATAAATATCAGAAACATTTTATACATGATATTTACTATGATTAGCAAACCATTGTCAAAAAGTACCAGAGAGCCAAGGAAGTTCACTTTTCCTTTCTATTTCCTTTTAGCATATGAAACACAACCAATGCTTTTTGTGCTAAAATATATCTTGCTGATATTTACAAAATGTCTTGCTATTAAAAATCAGCTTTATCTATTGCATGATTACAATCAGAATATGAGATTCCCTGTGTAGACACTTATTAACATCAGATTTAAAGCTTACCAATCAAAAGAAAAAGTTTCACTTACCTTTTCCTCCTGGGTATACACTGACTTTAACCAAGTTTCGTAACTCATGCCATGGATATATATTCCTTCTCAGCAAGTTTGATTCCACTAAAGCTGTATAAGACATCAATTTTCAATTGGAAATAAACAATCTATATTCCTTTAGGCTTAATTTTATTTTCTTAATTGATTTTAACTATTGTCATCTAAACTCAAAATATGAAGTACATTGTCATCTAAACTCAAAATATGAAGTACATGTTAGCATTTCTGGGGACCTTGGTTTGATCCCTAGTACTCCAAAAGAAAGAAGAAAGGAAGGAAGGAACAAAGAAAGAAAGAATGAAAAACAAATGTGAGATAAAGCAATATAACATTCATGCTTTATATTTTATACCGTATATCCAAAAAAGCAGTTTTACTCTCACAAGCATGTCATTAATATGATAAGGAAAGTTCATTGCAAACCTGGCCTTTCTATAGGAGAACAATGCAGATTTCACACATGTTGTGTTAGGGCCAAGATCTTTGGCCCAAAAAATAAATAAAATAATTTCCTGATTTTTCAGTCTAGCTCCCAGAACTGTTTATACATTATATTATCAGTTTATCAGGATCTATTTGTACATACCATAGTTATATTTGATTTGGACACTGCTTAACAATACCCTCTTTGTCCTAAAATCTGTTCCTAGAATTCTTTGCCCATTTTTTTCTACTACCACTTTGTATTAGCTTAAGCTTCTCCAAGCCCCTTCTTTCTTCAAAAGCAAAAGGATCATGTTATTTTTGTTTAGGAGCCTAACAAATCACACTTGTATTCAATAGAAGGATAATGACAGTAAATAACACTGAAATCTGAGAAGGAGACTGCTCCCATGGCTCTCTAAACCCAAAATCTCCTTGACAGTTATCCTGGTCTCCTTCTCTCCTGATATAAAGAGGTCCGAGTTAGATTTGTCCATCAGTGCAGATGTTAATCTGTCATGCAGTCTCAAGCTCTTGTGCTTGCTTGCCCTTTTCAAGATGCTCAAGTCCTCTCAGTCCCAGTCCTTTGCCTTTGTTTTCAAGGAAGAAATATATGAAGTAAGTTGCATGGAAAATTTTTGATTTCTCACCCTCTTGCTCTTGTTAAAGCATTTATGGACACACTTTGTTTTCCACTACCATATGATACCCAGGTTAAAAAATGATAATTAAAAATAAAGTAAAACTGTTGAAGTTTGAAGAATGTTCACCTCTCCCCTGACTCCTTGTTCCTTCTCGTGATCTTTTGGAAATCTAAAATTGTCTATTACATTGAATTTATTAGAAAAACAAAGCATTTCACAGATGTTACAAACAAAAAATCTCTAATTTATTCCACACAGACAGTGAGGACTTTAATATGGGAATCCACTTAACCTTTTTTTCACTTCAAATTCTATTTTTAATTTAAAGAGTACTTTACAAGGGGAAATCTGAGTGAAAATTGCATTTCGGGATTTTACATAGCTCCCACACCTTTTACTTTTATTCTGTAACACTATGAGTGAGAAGAAAGTCTAAAGTAATGTTCCACACTTGGATAAAACTTAAGATTGAAATTAAAACCTCTATATTGACTGTTGACAAAGAATAATGCCACTTTATATTAATATATGTCAATTACAATAAACTTACATTAACTGATACATGCCAATTACACATTTGATTTTAATAGCACATTATCACCACTAAATGACAATGTCCTCCAAATTCCCTTCACATCTTTTTTTTTATTATCCACAATGAGTTACATTGTTTAGTGGGCAGACAATGAGTTGTTATCCCCAATTCCTCATTGCCCCCCTTCCCCATCCCCAGTCAGCTGGATATCCTCCTCTGTGGGCCATCTGTATCAGTCTTTGTGGTAGGGGACTATCGATAGCCCAGTCTTCAGCCGGGTTCTCCTGGCCTTTACTATCCTTACTAACACCATGAAATACAATTATTTAAAGTTCACTGGTAGCACTGTCTTTGTGCAAGGTGGAAAATTTCAGATATCATTTATATGCAAGGGAAACAATTGACACAATGCATTTAAAAGAAATGAGGGAAGTCACAAATATAACAGGCACTTGTACCCCTGAAAAAATCTATTAGTTGATAAACAAATTTATGGCCACTGAAGTAGACCAAACCATCTAAGTCTGATTATCTAGATTTCTGCTTTTCCAATATTGCATTGGCTTTTCTTAGAATCTTTAATTTGCTACCCTTCCAGATTGGGAAGTAATGGCAAATGTGCATACCTGATTCCTGGTGTTTGTATCATATTATAAAAAGACAGACATGAAGAGAGAATATTCTTAGTGATACATTTCCACATTTATTACTCAGAGTACTAATGCTAAAAAGTAAATATTTATGGAAAAAAACACAACACTGGTGGGCAACCTGGAAATTCTGGGGAAGTATATACCATATTCTTCCTTACATAAATTGCATGTGTGATATCAGCCGAAACCTACTAGTCAACATCTGTCACATAAGCCATGTCTATCCATTACCATTCTTAGAAAGGCACTGAAAATCTTAAGAAATGAACTAACAAGAGTAGCAGCAATACTTCTCCAAGGACATTGGTGGATAATTTAAGCATTAACTTTAGCAGTGACATAGAGTAAATTTTTCCAACTTAGAAAGCAGCCTCTTCTCACAACAATTTTCCTGCTCATCCTTCTTTCGAGATTTTAAGAAATACATTTTGTAAGTCCAGTTAGGAGCTGTATGAGTGCATAACAGCAAAAGTTTTTACCATCATAGTGCACTAAAATGTCAGAGTATGAAAAAGGACAGGCATCACTTCAACAATGGAACTGGTTGAAAATATATCAACAGAAAAGCTTGGTGATTTACAGATAAGTAACCTCACTATTTTCTCCTCTTTTCAAATCAACAAAATTTTACTTTTATTATATGTTTTGGTCAATGTTGTAAGTGGCATAAATTGGTGAGAAAGGTGATAAGGAAGCATTGTTTGTTTTTCTTGGGTGAAAGAAGTGTCCTAATACCATTTAGGAGATGGGAAGAAGGCACATGAGATGATTACAAAAGTGGCAGAGTACGTGATATAGGTTTTTGATCAAGTGTGACATTTCCAGGCCCATGAACAGACTCACTGTAATTCTAAACTTTCAAATGTCTCAAGCCAAAGATTTTTCTTTACAATAGGTTATTATATCCTTATTGGTATTTCATATCTAAGGAAGTTTCTGAATTAATTTACACTTCAAATATTTTTTCCAAAGCTAAAACAAATTGGCAAGGGTTATACCAAAGAAGAATTTGTACAACATATAAAACAAAATCAAACATATTAGCAAAGATAGAAAACAAAGCAGTGTAATTTAGACATATTTAACATTCCAAATTTTAGTCACGATATAAACACTTCATGGTTTCAATTTTCTTAGTTATTAAAGAAAGATAATTTGTGAATATTAAATAAAAACAGTTCTAGTGGTTTGATGTGATCAATAATGATACTCCATTTCTGAGTTGTAAGCAAACTGAAGACTGAAAAAATAGACAGAGAACTGAAGAACAGCACCATTTGTTGCTGGAGCTACTGAGGAACTTAGATTAGTGTGTAGCAATGGTGACGTTCTTTTTGAAAATTTATATATTTTTTTTATAAAAAGTTTATATTCTTATATCCACTTTCCCCTGCCCCCATTCTACTGAGGGTTTTCCTTGGTGGGGATATTTTTATTCATTGTGTGGTCTTAAAGGCATTAATCAGTCTTTCTGGTGGGGGGGGGGCCTCAGGCTAATCCCACCCACCCTGTGGCTCTTACAGTTTCTAGCTGCACTTCTGCAGTTTAAGAAATGAGCTTTGTTGGGCATGACAGAGATCTGATTTATTGTTGCTTTCTATGTAGCCTTTGGATCTCTGTTTTGATGAGGACTGAGTGACTACAGTGTCTATCACCATCTCTCTGTAACCAATTTTCAGGCTAGCAGTGTGAACAGTATTCATGTTATTGCTTCCTCTGCAATGACTTCTGAGCCTGTACAAATAGGGTGGCGATGACTCATCTTATAATAGGCAATTGTTTATCTTTTCTTGATATAATGATGTACCCAGGATCTCCCCAGTGTTCTGTACCATATGTATAAGATAAAACAGATATTCCAACCAAAACTGAGAAAAACTTAGATTAAAGGGGATAAACATAGTTATTAGAGAGAAAGGTGATTGCCTTAATTCTGACCCACACCTAGAGATAGTGTGTAGGCAAATTTCCTTTTTCTGTGTAAAACCTGATCTTGACAGACTTAAAGCATACAATCACTGAAACAAAAAATATGGTCTCTGCCGAGATGTTCAGTTTAAAGAGAAGAGGAACAGGTGTGGTTTTCTGTATGCCCAATCATTTCTCTTGGATTTACCAAATGGATAATTAGTACTTCTGAGAGTGTGATTTGCATTTTGGTGAGACAGAGCACCACCTGTTTCCCTAATTTATACATATTTAAATGTAAAACATTTGTGATAAAATAGATATTTCTGATATCTACATCTTTTGTGGATCTGTGGCATATACATTCTAGAAAATCTCTTTTTGTGTAAAGGCAATCATATGTAATAGCAGGCTTTGGACCAGATACAAGAGACCATGTGTGTTCTAAGTCTACAACTTACTAAATGACATAAGGCAGGTTAGTCTCAGGATTTTCATTTCTTCCTCTGTACAGCTTAATCCTAGCAGTTATTTTGTGAGACATAAGTGTATTAAACCTTGGAAAGTACCTAGCAGGCAGATTATAGGTGAGAGTACCATGGAATACCAAACTGATTTCAGTGTGAAGGATAAAAGAGAGTCTCTGCAGTATGATTGAAGGGATGCCTGAAAGCTTCTGTTATGCCTCCATATCTTCCCACAGTCCCCACCATAAAAAATAACCCTTTTTGGTTTAATAGAGTTTGAAAGCCGACAGAAGACCCCTTTGGAATTTTTAACTCTTGACAAAGGTGACCATCCATAGTATCATAAAAATGCACTAATATGGCTTAATTGATTGGGTAGCTAGCAGAGAATAGATTTCTGATAAGTCAGCTCAGGAACATAGATAATTTGGGTAAAGAGGAGGTATAGAAAAGTTGAATGACAAGCTTAGTTGAAAATATTCTAAAAGCACGGATCAATTAGGTAAAAAAAGTATAATCTTACTTTTTTAGCTGTATGTCATGAGCTGCTTCATAATATATGAGGAAACAGTATGTGTCTAATGTTCTGTCTAGAGTATAGCAATTTTGGAGGTAATAGCATTTTTTCCACAAAAAAATATTACTTAGCAACCTTTATGAGACGAGCCACTGATTATGCCTTCAAATATAATTCCCAGTGGTTTCTTTTATATGACTATGAATTTCAAAGTTTGGAGAAATCCCCATTTTATGATATAACTGTATTCAAATTTCTATGATTCTAAACACACACGTAGTGGATACCCATTGACATTCTCTTACACTGCTTTTTCTTCCTTGGAACATAACTGATCTGGACACTTAGAAGTAAAACCAGAAAAAGGGCATAAAAATCCAAACCAGAAGTTTCCTATTCTTGAAGCAATTCTTTTCTCTTTTAATTACTAGCTCTTTGCTCTTCAGTTTTTACCTACTCTCCATTATTTCTAACTTGTCTAAATAGCTTAAGAAAAGAAATACATTATCATTAAATATAAACTTGAAAGAGCACATAGCTAACAGTCATTTTTTAATTGTAGTTTCTTCAGTTTATTAGCCAACCCATTTTGTTTCTCATCTCTATGATATAATCACAAAGGCTTCTCATTAGCTGTGTCTATTTGAATCTGACTGCTTCATGAGCCTGACTTCATTTCACTTGCCTCTCTCCTTTATCTTTTCCTTAAACTCTTAACTGATGCAGCAGACCCTTATTTTATTGCATTTTCTTCTTTTTTCTCCCCAGCTTCCAGAACAGATTTTTCTTTACCTGAAATCTTTGAACAGTCCTTTGGGAGGCTGCACTGAATTCGTCTTGCTCTTTACAATTTTTCTGAAAAAAGAAAAATACAATCTGTTGTGCTTTAATTATAATTTCCCTTAGGATATGCTATTCTTCCACAGTCAGGAAGTTTAACACTTCTTTCTAGCAAACCAGAACCACTATATTGCTTAGTTCTTCCAAATATTAAAGCATTTTGTAGTCTGAAATTCCATTTCTAACCCAATTTAAGTGGCTTTGGTCACTGGTTTCCTGCTATCTGAGTTTCCCATATTTCCAATCAATTTCCCAGGTTAAAATTGGTTTTCTTCACAGCTTAGAATTGACTAAGATCCATTAGCTTGGCTGAATTTGTTACTCATATATCTAGATATATTCTGCATTTTCAAACTCAAATGAATTGGGAGGAGTTAAGTGTATACTGGTGAAGTCACGGTAAAAAACAGTTTTAACATATTGGTTTCAATTTAACTTGTATTAGAGAGAACAAATCTATAAAACAACTCCTCAGAAATGTAGCTAGGCGTTCTGTCAAATAAAGGCCATTCTGAACAATTATAAATGAATAGGATAAGATGATCACTTTTGTATTAAATAAATAAAAATGAATAATTAAAAAGTGTTGAAAAAGAATCTTTTCAAAAAAATAGGTATATATTTTCAAAATGCATATATAAATATAAAATATATAGTCACTTATATTCATATAACTATTTATAAAACACACAACCTAATATATATATATATATATATATATATATATATATATATATATATATATATATATATATATTATATATTTAGGTACACACATATGTGTGTGTACATAAATAAGAAGACTAAACTGGGCATAGTATTGCACATCTTTAGATAAGAGGAGTGAGTTCAAAGAGTGAGTTCAATGCCAGCCTGGGACTACAGATTGAATTCCAGGTTAGCCTGGGCTAGAATGTGACCCTATCTCAGAAAAAGAAAAACAAACAAAATGACTACACTTTGTAAACACATATACATATGCACATAACATTTAAACTATAAATTCTGTTTTTTAATGCATGTTTTCATTTTAGGTTTCAAAGAATAGCAACCAACTGTATTTCAACCCCACCATTCAAGCACAGCTAGATTTTCCCTCCTCTGTGATCCCATAGCACTAATATATGTATGTGAAATAGGACTTAACCATTTTTTGGAATTATTTATTCTCAACTGATCCTAATCTCCTTATAGGCAAAGACTATGTCAAATATATTTCTGTGACTATACTATGTCTATAGTCTAGCATAGTAATTCAGGAGATTATCAGTATAAATCAAAATAAAACTGTCATGATCATTGCTTCCATTAATAATCTAAATTGTCAATATCATAAATCACATGATATCAGGCACCTTACATGATCTAAGATGAAATATCTATAATAGGGAGAAAAATAACAAACATATGGCATCTTCACAAAGCATTTGATAAAAAACATCATCTAAAGTTTGGGGTTGATGGAATGTAACAGGTAAAAATAAATAATGGAGTCAATTTTAAGAGAAAAAGTCAGGGTCTGTGGAAAGTATTTTCAGCATATCATGGGTATTTTCTTTACAATATGGTCATATCACGATAATTTCACCAGTGACAGGCACACACACACACACACACACACACTTCTTAGACTAATTTTACAAAGGAGAGACTGATTCTTTCTCTCTTCTTTCAAAATAGAAAGTAAAGAAATAGTTTGATAGCTTCTTTGATTAAAAAGTTCCCATTCTTCTCATAGTATGGATTTTAGTTGACCATAAGTTAATGTGAGCCAGTAGCTAAAGGGAGCTAAAGGGAGCTGTAGATAATTAGATTTTCAATAAAAATTTTATCTGAGGAAGGCCAAATCACACATATGAGGAGCTGATGATCAGACTGAATTTTTAGTGTTAGAAGATTATAACTAAAGAATAGTCAAGAGGTGACAAAGACAGTGAGAGGTCTGGAGAAAAATGTCTAAAGAAAAATATTTGAGAAAAAAAAAAAACAAGAGAAGACACAAACAGGATGTAGGGTTTCAGTCATTTGTTTAATTATCACGTCTGGTAAGCAATCTTAAAGAGCCATGATCTGATTTCCTTCAGTTGATACGAAAAAAAAAAAAAAGGAAGAAACATAACAATCAATTTCCAGACACCTTATATGTCACAAGTAATTTAACTCATACCACAAACCTGGGAGATTATATGGATTTTTAAATTTTGAAAACTATGATAAGTTTAATGAGTTTGTTATCACTTTAAATGTATGTGATTTGTCAGTTTCTTTGATCAAGCAACAATAATCTGAATTGGATCAAAAAAAATTTTTTTGTGAGTATAGTCATATAGGAACTTGGATTCTGCCTGTGGCTGTGAACTTGAATCATGCCCTTGGCTTGGTTAATTCAATCCTTGATGGCTCTGGACATGGCTGTGCCTGCAATCATGCAAATTGCATCAACCTGACCTGATCTCCAGATTTTGGACTCATTCCTTAGTGCACAGTGGTTGGCAGGATTTCATGACATTTCTGCTAGATGAGCCAGCTAATCCTCTGATTTTACACAGCTCAAATATAAACTGAGATTAAGGATTGTTGGAGAGAGCTGACGAATTGGTACAGAGACGCCTTGCAGGGAAAGATTCTTCTCCGTGGAAGAAGCAGGCAGCCAAGAAAGAGGAACCTGATTCAGTGGGAAAGCCTCATCATCAAAATGGAGGGGCCAGCCACCATGTAGAATGGATGTCTGTTTCTCAAGTTTGTCTCCTGGCCAAGATCAACTTTTTCATTTATTATTAGGAAATTCTGAATTTCCTGTTTTATTTCTTGGATGACCCAATTATTTTCTAGGAGAGAATTATTCAGGCGCCAGTACTTTGTGTATTTTCTGGATCCTGTTCCACTGTTAACTTCTACCTTTAATGCACTATGGTCTGATATGATGCAAGGAACTACATCAATCTTCCTGAATTTGTTTAGGGAGGATTTGTGACATAAGATGTGGTCAATTTTAGAAAAAGTCCCATGCGCTGCTGAGAAGAATTTATATTCTGTGTCTTTGGGGTAGAACGTTCTTTAAATATCTGTTATCCCCAGCTGGTCAATGGTGTCATTAAGCTCTATTATGTCCCTGCTGATCTTCTGTTTGGTTGATCTGTCTAGAGCTGGTAGAGGCGTATTAAAGTATCCTTCTATGATGGAATTAGAGTCTATTTCTGCTTTATTTTTGAGTAGGGTTTCCTTTATGAACTGTGTTGCACCCAAATTTGGCGAATATATGTTAATGATGTTGATATCTTCCTGCTGAATCATTTCTTTGATTAGTAAGAAGTGACCCTCATTTTCCTTTTTAATTGATTTTGGTGTAAAGTCTATTTTGTCAGAGATTAATATAGCCACACCTGCTTTCTTTTTACTTCCACATGCCTTATAAACTGTTTTCCATCCATTAACTCTAAGAAGACTTCTGTCTTTAGAAGTAAAGTGCGTTTCCTGAAGGCAGCAGATGGAGGGGTCCATTTTTCTGATCCACCCTGCAAGTCTGTGTCTTTTTTTTTAAAATATTTTATTTATTCATTTTCAAGCAGAGAGATACAGAGAGAGAGATAGATAGATAGATAGAGAGAGAGATAGATAGATAGATAGAGAGAGAGAGAGAGAACCAGGGCCACCACCTTGTGGGTCTGGCTTATGTGGGTCCTGGGGAATTGAACCCGGGGCCTTAGGCACTGGAGGCAAGTGCCTTAACCACTGAGCAATCTCTCCAGCCCAAGTCTGTGTCTTTTTTTATAGGGGAGTTAAGTCCATTTATATTCAGTGATATAACTGTGAGGTTTGCTTTACGCCCTGCCATAATGAAGGGTTAATGGGGGTTGTTGTCTCTGCTGCTATTATTAGCGCACTGACTGTGATTTTCATGTCTAATCTCTAATACTCTTCTGAGGTAGATTTCTTGTTTCTTCTGTGTGGGATATCTCTTGCAGGATCTTCTGAAATTTTGGCTTGGTGATCAAATAGTTGTAGAGCTGGTTTACTTCATGGACCACTTTCACTTCTCCATCTATCATGTCAAATAGCTTTGCTGGGTACAGTAGTCTAGGTTGAAAGCCATACTTCTTTAGACCCTGGAAAGCATTATTCCAAGCCCTTCTGGCTTTCATGGTTTCTAATGAGAAGTCTGAGGTAAGTCTGATGGCTTTTCCTCTGTAAGTTACGATTTGCTTTTCTCTAGCAGCTTTGAGAATTTTCTCTTTGCTTTCTATGTTGGGCATCTTAATTAAAATGTGCCTTGGAGAATTCCTTTTCATGTTCTGTCTGTTTGGAGTTCTCTGGGCCCCTTGAAAGTTGAGTAGGTTTTCTCTTGTTAGATATGGAAAGTTTTCTTGAATAATTCTGTTGAAGATATTTCCTATGCCCTTAGCCTGGGCTTATTCTCCCTCTGTGATCCCCATGAGTCTAATATTGGGTCTCTTTATGGTATCCCATATATCCCTCAAGTTTTGCTCACTTGATTTCTTGAATTTATTGAAACCTATGACATCCTTATTAATTACTTCTGACTTGTCTTCAACTTCTGAAATTATGTCCTCCAGATTGTCAACTCTGGGACTGATTGATTCAAGGGAGGTTTTTAACATCTCCTTTTCATTATTTGTTTCTGCTATAATTTTGTTTATAGTCTCCAATTCTTTGTTGAGATCTAATTTCCAATCTAATTTTGTTTTTACTTGGGATTCCTGATAATCATTTTTAAGTTTTTTTAAGTAATCATCAAATTTAATCATTTGATTGTCTAGCTCCTCTCTTAGTTGATTAATCTTCAATTCACTTAATGTGTTTCTGAATTCATTCATATTTCTCTCTATTAAATTCAGTCTGGAGTCTATGCTTGAGTTAGAGAGCTTCATCTCATTCATGTCTTTTCTCATAATTTCCATATCAGCCATTAGCTGCTTCATATTTGCATTGCAATTGTGGTCACGAGTCATATTGTTCTCTCTTTGTGATTGTGTATGTGCTGCCTCTACTTCTTTGCCACTTTCCTCTTCCATAATGGGACTAGGGGCCCTGGGTTGGGGAGTTCCATCTGTGATTTCTGTTGGTTTTTTCCTTTCATTTTTTCCCATGTCTAGGTAGGGTGTGTGACTCAGTCACCCTGGGGAGTGCTGTTCAGCCCGCTTTGCTTCCAATGGAAAGGTCACCAGGTTTGATCTTAAACAAAGGCCTTTCCTGTTGGGGAGTACTGTCCCCAGAGAGGCTTAGATCTTTACCTGTCTGGATCCCTCTTTATGTGACTGTTTAGTTTTAGAGCCACCACATAGGCCCCTGTACCTGATTGGTATACTGCAGTAGAAACAGTCCCAGCACCCCAGACTATAGAGCCCAGTGTCCTCCCACATGACTATGCCCTCCTGTCAGTGGCGTGTGGTCCCTGGTGCCCGCAGAAGCTGCCTATGTCCACCCAGCACTGGCAGAGGTTCCCAGATGCCTGAAGCCTGGCCCCGCAGCTGTGGTTTGTAATGGGCTCCCTAGCCGAGCTAGTTTAGTTTGCCCGAGGAGCGCGTCTGCCTGTGTATGTGTGGGGGTCTCAGGGAGAAGTGCGCCTAAGAATTGCTGGAGGGAGGCTGGAGGATGGGGGCCCTGGGAGGGAGAGGTGCTCAGCCAGCAAGGGCTCGGGAAGCACCAGAGAGGAGACAATGCTGCTGGCGGGAGCTAGGGGTGGGGAAGGGCGGCGCTCTGTTCCTCTGCAGAGCAGAAAGCAGCTGGGGAGTCCTGTTCCCCATCTAATGTGGAGTTCGGGAGACGGTAGGTTTGGGTTCAGGGCCAGATGGGGTCCAGGGTTTGTATCCCAGCTGAAGAATCTAACCTTTTTGATGAGAATCCTGGCGAGGCTGCTATTCATCTGCCATCATGCTCCGCCCCCTCTGATAAATTGACTTTCTGAATGTGCAGCAGCATAAATTGAATGAGCATTGCAGTGAAAATTGAAGATTAAAATTAGACTAAAAGCTTTTCCTAGGAGCATACACTCAGAGAAGATGCAGTCATCAAAAGATAGTAAATAGGCAGCTCTGTAGTTTCAGGGACTGTAATAAACATTTTTTCTGTAGCAACAATACCACAAGGGGTATCTTTATTCATGAATGCAAAATTTCTTTAGACAGAATTTAAAATCATCATTAACACTGAAATAAAAAATGGTATTATGCAGCAAAAAATGTGGCAGAGTGGTATATGTATCAATTGAAACATTATCATTTTTATTTTATTTTATAGACACCAGTTAGGCTATTTAGTTTACCATGGTAAATTTAAATATTTCAAAATTCATAATATGGGGGCTAGGGAGATGTCTCTTGCATAAGTACTTGCTGTGCAAGTTTCACAACCAAAGTTTGGATTCCATAGCCCATGTTAAGGGAGATGTACAGTGCATTGTGGAGATAGGAGAATTGCAAAGCCTGCTGGCCAGCTTGCCCAGCAAATGCTGACAAACAAGAGAGACCATTTTGATCTCCACACATACACCATGGTATGCACACCTTTACTCACAAATATGAACATACACATATACACACAATAAAATTAGAATAAAATTTAAACATCATGGTGTGATAGAGAAAAGTTTGCTTAAGTTGATGCAATAATAGTTTAGACATGTGGTGTTGTAGACAACTTTACATTGTTGGAATGTACATCCAAGCTAGGCACAGTTTAGAGGAAGAAGGAATTTATTTCAAGATTAGGAATCCAGAAGGTGGGGGCTTCTACCAGTAGCAGAAGAAGCTGCTTCCATACATCCAAGCAGAGAGGAACCATCACCAGCCAGAAAACACCAAAATCAGCAAACAGAAATGACTGAATGCTGTTCTCAAAGCTCCTATCCCACAACTCCATGGTGAATATCACCTATCCTAGTAAGAAGGGCCCTCACTAGAGTGGGGGCAGGGAGAAGGAAAGTAATGGTACCAACACATGATGTGTCCCTACAAAGTGTCTTCTTAATAAAAAAAAATTTAATAATAAAAGGGAAAATGCAACAAATAGCAGGGACCCCCTCCACAGCTCAGAGTGCTCTTTTACTTATCTGGGCAGAAATTCAGCTCTACCCCCAAACACTCCTTTGGGCTCATCTCCAGGATCTACTGCCTCCTCCAGACAGGAAGTTAAAGATCCAAGTTATAAACTTTAATAAAACAACTCAGTCATGGAGGATATACATACAAACAATCACATTGGAAAATATATTTTTTTCAGATTTTGGGAACTCCCACCAAAAGAAAGACAAAGGTAATAGTGGATTTTAACTTAAGATCATCAAAAGTACTCTCAGTCTTTGAAAATTAGAAATATGTCCCTCATGACTTAATCCTATGTGTAAAATATATAAGCAGCAATTTATGCAGAATAATATTCATTATCATGATGACACAAGTCATAGGTGAGAAATCTTTTGGGGATATATATGTAAGGAAAAGAAACTTATAAATTTCAAATTGTAGTAATTAAAATGATTCCAATACCACTCTTGATGATAGAGGCCTATGAAAACTGAATTACAAAACTTTGGAAACCTTAAATTCTCAAACAGAGACCACTGATATACAATGCAAACTATTGCCAGGAAAAGGCTGAACACACTGCCTCCTGGGAGAGATCAGTGAGCCAAGAAGTGATCACTTGGGCAATGTAGGCACCATAACCTGGGGGAGGGGTAGTCAACAGCTTTCAAATTGGCCAAGAAATCCACTCAGTGTCAAGGAGCCCTTAACTAGAATTGAGACTTAGGGCAAAATTCTATGGGAACCAAAAACTTGGGCCCCCCAAGGAGAAACTCCCATTACTAGAGAACTGCAGAGAGGCTAATCTCAACAAAATCTCACCAAATTAGAAACGTGTGTTGCAGTTAACCCATATATACTTCACTCTCTGATGGAGATCTTATTTGTTTTCATTTTTCAGAAGGCAATGAGAGAGCCGAGGTCATTCCACCTCCACCAATGAGCTACTGGTGGAGAGCTGACATCCTAGGAGATAAACCACTCCAGGCTTATTGTGTAGGCCCCAAATGAAACCCTTGATAGAGTGATGGGATAGTAAGAGATCTATCAGCACAGCTAATCAGTCAACCCAGTGTAAGTCAGCATGACAGACACCAATGATTTGCAACATGACCTAAAGCAGAGGTAGAGAGGCCCTTAAAATCTCAACAATAAAGCAGTCTTAAATCTAACCCACCATGACTCAGGCAACTAAGCGGAAGAGGGGGCAGAAAGAATGTAAGATTCACGGTGAGGGAGAATTTGCCCCCCTCAGCAACCACACACAAAGTGTGTGGGGGGGCTGGCTGCCTCTTGTGCTATCCATAACCTCCTACCCTAAGAAATGATCCAGTATGCCCACTGAGGAGGTTACCCAGTGGATTGGGGTCAAGGAGGAGGAAATCAGGGCTACCAACATAATGTTTACTAATACAATGTATCTAACTTTGGACAATAAGAATATTGATTTAAAAAAAAGAAAAGAAGGTAACATCACTAAAATATCAGAGCATTTATGAATCACCTTCTTCAGAGAAACACTAAAAAGAATGCTAAAACCAATATAGAAATGCAAACATCTCCTGAGAGCCAAAGTAATCCTGAGCAAAAAGAAAACTGCTGAAGGTATCACAATACCTGATTTCCAATTAGACAAAAAAAGCATTAAAAACAAAAGTGCCTCGGTCCTGGTACCAAAAGAAAAATGCTATTAAAATAGAATAAAAAACTCAGTGGTAAATGTACACAGCAATAGTAATCTGCTTCTCAACAACTAAGACATATGACAACACACAAAGAAAACAATGCTGGCTACCTCTTGTATAATCCATAACCCCCTAGCCCATCATGGGCTGGCCCAACAAGCCAACTGAGGAGGGCCCCTGGTGGGGTGGGGTAGGGCGAAAGGCAATAGAGGAACCATCAGAAGACTTACTCATACAATGTATCTAATTATTGACAATAAATATGAAAACAGCCACTTAACAAGATATCCACACACACAAAAGAATAAAACTAGATTTTTATTTCTCACCCTATACAAAAAAAAATCAATTGCAAATGGTTCAACAGCCTTCATACAAGAACTTAAACTTTGAAGCCAATGAAAGAAAACTTAGGGAAACATTTGAAAATCTGGGTATAAGCAATGACTTTCAGAAAAGGACTTCACTAGTTCTGGAAGTCACAGAAAAAATTGATAAATGTGTTTACACCAATAAATGCTGTTGGGGATATAACTACAAACAAAATGTTAGCAACTGTTAGTGGGAAATTAAAATAGTCTTCTCACTAAGGAAATCAATATGGAAATTCCTGAAAATTAATCATAGAACTTCCACATTATCTAGTCATACTACTCTGTTTTCTATTGAGGTACTTGAAATCCCATATTTATCATAACACTATACACAATAGAAAAATTATGGAATTAGAGATGGTTTTCATCAGTGCTTGAGTGGGTAATGAAAATGTGGTATCTATATACAATGGTGTCTTGCTCAGTGATAAAGAACAGTGCTGGGCTGGAGAGATGGCTCAGTGGGTAAGGCACTTGCCTCTAGTGCCTAAGGTCCCTGGTTCAATTCCGCAGGACCCATATAAGCCTGACCCACAAGGTGGAGGCCCTGGTGCTCTCTCTCTCTCTCTCTCTCTCTCTCTCTCTCTCTCTCTCTCTCTCTCTCTCTCTCTCTCACTTGCTCACTCTCTGCTTGAAAATGAATAAATAAAATATTAAAAAAAAGAACAGTGCTGTTCCACAGTATCCTACATAGGGAAAACCCTAAAAGGTCCAAATCTTCCTACTTGGCCCCAGCTCAGAAAGGGTTCCACAATCATCCCATAGCACAAATCTGAGGAATAATCCTTTAATGTACATGTCTTTGGAAGATATTCCAAGTCTAAGCTATGGTAATACTGCCTGCATCATGAAAAAGAAATGAACTTTGTAGTGTTTGTTTTTGCCCTGTATAAATTATTTTAAATTATTTTTAAAAGCTTTTCTTTCTTTTAAGACAGGGTCTTAATATGGCCCAGTCTCATCTAGAACTTGCTATGAAGCCCACATTTGCCTCAAACTGTGATCCTCCTTCCTCAGCCTCCCAAGTACTCAGATTGCAAGCATGCACTGCCATACCTGATTGAATTCAATTTGATGATTTCTATGTGAGAGCTAATATTGAGAGAAGAATGTATGAATTTTTTTAGCAAGCACTAATTGTATTAAAGAAATGTTGCCTATATGGAAATTAGAGCTTCTGGGTCCGTGGGTTACTTAGGGGGTTGCAGGGTGCATCAACTCCCTGTTCACCCATGGGAGCTGGGTGAGCAGCTGCTTGGAATAGCTGTGAGCCGAACTAGAGATGAGACTCTCGGGAGAACGTGGCAGTGGGCAGTTCTCATTTTATTGGATAGATAGCAGTTGCTTATATAGAGAAAAGTCAGAGGTAGAAGCATAGGAAGCAAGATCTGTGAGAGAATGGTGATGTCAGCAGAGGAAATGTAACCTTATTGTTTAGGTTTGTTATTTGCAGTTGGATTAAATTAGGCTTTGAACTGCTTGCTTTTATCTCAGGGGACAGCTGTGGCCTGCCTAGGGGCTGGAGTTCTCAGGATTGCTAAGATTTACAGGGGCCCTCGGACTTTGCCTCAACTTCCTTATCAGAAGGAGACTGTCCCAGAAGCTTGCCAGACTCAGCAAAACCCTACTTCCTCCATGCCCCATTAGCAGGGTACCACAACTCCTTTTTGTTTTTATAATGGAGCAGTGCCATCATAAGCCTCTGTTATTTTAGGCAAGGTTTGATACTGTACTAAAACTTGATTGGTAGTGACCCGAGCAATATTTGCTGTTTGATAAACTCAATGATGTAGAGAGCTATGAGCAGCAGTGTTCCTATAGCAAGGAGTGGGCTAAGGAGTGGGAAGAGCCAGGAAATCAAAGAAGTAGAGAACAAAGGGATGGGGGCATTGGGAACATATAAGACTCATAAAAACAATATTTTCCCCCCAAGTCTATGTCCCCCAAGTTCAGCAGTGATGACATCTAGTGTCCTCTGGTTTTGGAGCACTGTTTCAGCAAGAGAAGTCAATTGTCTCTGGAGGGACTCAAGCTGCTGGTGGTTGACATATCTGAAGTCTCCTGGGAGGTGGTGGGTCTGGGCGAGGGCAGTTCCTGTGATTCCCGAGGCTCCTGCAGGGAGAGCTCCATCGTGGCATGCCAACCAGGAAGGAAGAAAGTTTTTCTGTTGGCAAGGGCTGGGCCAGAATGCCGCTTCATTTTCTGCAACCTGAAGAACAATCATATCTAAAGAGCATTAAGTAAGGGTGGAGGAATTCACACAGGTGCTGGAATGTCCTTCACACCATAGCAAGGCTAGAGCCCTGATGTGATGCAGGTGGTCACTGTAAGAGAAACACTGGAGAGGCATCTGACATCAGTGGGCCTGGAATTAAACAAACAAAGGTGATACCCATCCTTTGGCTAAAGAACTGGATATCGAAGAACCTGGGTGGAGAATAATTTTTTTATGGAGACAAGGTATTTAAAATCATGTTCATAGTAAAAGCAGTCATCAAGGGACTGGAAGAGGATTGTAAAAGAAGCAGTTTGAGGCATTTGAGTGGGTGGTAAAGGAAGAAGATCAGTGGAGATCAGCAGAGAGAAAACCCCACTGAGGAGAATTTTTGACCTGTATGGATAAAGCAGATGATATACATTAATAGTTAATTTTAATAACAGCATATGTGTCATCTTGGGCAGCTGTGAGAAGGAATAAAACTGAAATTAGTAAGGCTGCTGAAAGAGTTAACTTTAAGGAAGCTAAACTTTTCCTGTTTAACAGCTCAAGGATTTCAAAGAACCTGTGAGAAAAGTTTTGAAGATAAAATAAAGACCTAGAAGATGATTTCTAGCAGGGAGGATCTTTGTCCTGGGAAACAGGCAGGACAATATAGCTGTAAGATAATGAACAAGCATGGTTTAAAAGTTACTTGTACTTTGAAGAAATTATCTAGTTACTTTAACTCACATAGGATTTATAGTGAACTATAATATTTTACCTCAGTCCTGCTTAATTGTACTTCTGTTTGATAAATTTCTTTATTAGAACTATTTCAGGGTTTTGGAGATGTAACCTCATTTTTTTTCTTTGTATTCCATTAGTCTCTTAAGCCCTGTTAATTAGGTAAGAGAGCCACTGGTCATCTCTTGTACACACAAATATAGCTTGTTTTAATTTGTCCTAAATTTGAGCCTGTGGTCTTGGCATTTGTAAGTTTAAATTCTCTCACTTTAGGAAAGAGGATGACTTAGTTCTTAAAACTGACTTTTTGTGGTCACTTTTTAAAGAGTATTGATCAGTCTTTTTGACAGAAATGAAAATTAATTTTCTTAATAAAATAGACCTAGCAAATACCTTTGGAAATTATATCTAGTATAGAAATTTATAATTAGAGCTTTTACCAAAATTCTGGAGTAGATCCTTTTTTTCCAAGAATGCCAAATGAGCAAAACCATTGATAAGTCTCACTAACTATTGAACAATCTGATCCTTAACATAGACTTATAAGTAGAACACTTTCTAGGGGTATTCTCCCCCCTTTCGTTTTTATAAGCAAGTAGTAGTGAGGGAAAGGATTTGCCTTGTAGAGGCTGGACCCTGGAGACGTCCAGGCTGTATAGTAAAAGTTAACCCCCCTCAGAACATGGAGGCCAGACTGAAAGCATAAATGCTATTGGAATAGAGGTTAAAATGGCTATTTTTTTTCCTGAAAGGCCATATGGAGAGCATAAAGTTCTCTATATTGAGAGGATTTGTTTTGTTTTTTAAAATAAATTTTGGGTTATTTTAGGTGTTTGCCCATGTACCCTGGTGGAGAGTGCTTGACTGAGCGAAGCTGCTGAGAAGCCACAGCCAGAGAGGGCAGGGCGGGGCCAGGGGCTGCAGCAGCAGGGGCTGCAGCTCGTTGAGGCAGGGCGAGGGGAGCAAGGGTACGACCTCTGCTCCAGGAGAGCTCCTCAGGGAGGGCGGGGCAGGGTGCAAGTTTCTCTGGCACCATGGGCATAGATTTGGGCACAGGAGAGTTATCAGCGCTTCTGTCTCGGGAGTTGACCTGTTTAATTTTTGGAATTATTGGTTCCTTAGGTACTGTGGGAATATATGGTGGCAAAGGTGGATAACTAGATCTGGGCACTAAAGGATTAACATCAGCACTTTCGTCTGATCTGGGCACTGAAGAGTTAACATCAGTGCTTTGGTCCAAAAGGCTGGGGGGTGTGCCTAAGGTGTCAGCCTGCCACTTCAAAGAAGACTGTGAGGCTGCTGCCTGTGAGACTGGAATTTGAGCTCCAGGACCTACAAATTTTAGCCAAATTTTCTCTGTCATTAGGTTATCCTTAGAGCTTTTCTCATCAGAATTAGACTCATTTTGTAATTTAAGATCAGCTTCTGTTTTAGAAGGAGTTAGACATTGCCTAATAGCTGCTATTATTGGGAGAAACGAAGGGGAAGGGGGTTTTCCTTCCTGGATCTCCTTGTTTCTGGCTAGATATGCTACACGGGTCCAAATTTCTGCATCATGGAAGTCACTAGCATTCATCCAGGGAGCTATAGAGAGCACTTCCTCCCAGAAGGAAGCAGCCTGTCTTTTGGAAAGGTCAAGTCCCCCTGACTTAAGAAGTGCCTTTAACTCCTTCACTGGAGAATTCTTCTGACGGGTAGAGGAGTTCCCCATGATAGAAAAGATATGAAATGCCAAAGCCAGTGGGCAACGTTCCCTTATCGACCAGAAATAAGGGGGATTCCCCAAAAGCTCAGACGTAAGCCTGTCCGCAAACTTCAGAATACTGGTGCCCCCCCCATGGGATTTACGTGGCCAATGCGTTGCCAGTTTTAATCAAGATAGAGATTAAGATAGAGTGGTCACAGCAAACACCTGGATGGGCGGTCGGGGTCAGTTCATCCAGCTAAGAGCCTTCCTTCCCTGCTGGAGAGTAGCCCCAGCCAAGAGATATCTGTTGCTGCTTAGCCTTAGAAAAGTCCCTCGTGATGGCATGGACCAAAAAGAAAGTAAAGAAAAAAGAGTGCCAGCCCTCAAGAGTGTGGAGGCCAGACCCCAGATACCCTCCTGGGGCCAATGTCCCTTGTGTGAAGGGAGA
>PVHP010024361.1:0-13891 GCA_004024765.1 Zapus hudsonius
CTCCACCAGAGGCCACTTTTAGTGCAGGATAAAGGGGTTGGGTGGAAATGGGTCCCCACCAATGGCAACCAAAGGACCACATAGTACCCCAAGCATCAAATGTCAAAGGTCCCATTTATTCCAGCAACCTGGAAAGAAAATGTGTAAATAAAAAAAGATCCATGCACTCAACTCCAAGGGTAGGTAGGGAGCAAGGTTGAGAATGGATGGGAAGCAAAGAGGGAAGGGAGGGGGAGAGAGAAAGAAAGGGAGGGAGAGAGGGAGAGAAACTGGAAGAAGGTGAGATCAATAAAAAGAGTCGTCAGTAGAAAAGGCAGAAAGACCAAGAACCAAGAGAAATGGAGTATCAAAAGCAGAGATCAATAAAGGAAGAGACAAACTAGAGAATGCATTGATAGACATACAGAGGTTGAGAACAAAAGCTGAGAGGAAGTGGAGAGAAGAGAAAGAATCGAGGGCATGACATACAAATGCAAGGGGACACAGGCAGCGTAGGAGGGGTCCCCAGTTGGGGCCACTAGGGATCCCCAGCGGTGCTGATGACGTGGAAGAGTGTGACATTGTAGAGCACCTGGTGACCATTGTTCCAGGTGTACAGGGCCCGCTCCCGGGGGTTGTAATCCAGCATGGAGATATGGGAGTACTGGTTGTGGAAGGGCACGTCCGTGTACTCATAACTGGACGTGTTGGTAAAGTAGGCAAAGTAGACCTTGGCCCCAGCCAGGTGGGAATTGGTCACGTAGAGCACGCCACAGATCATGAAGGCCTCCCCGGCGCTACGCTTGGGGTAGCCCGTATCCCAGGACCGCACAACCTCCAGGGTGTGTGGGTCCAGCCGGCTGACCACGATGTTGCCTGCGTTCTGGTTGGTAGTGTACACGGCCCAGAGCCCGCTCTCATCCACCATGAAGTCCATGTCCGAAAAGCCACCCCAGGAATAGGGGAAGGTGTTGTTGTAGCCAGCCCCTGGCAGGCTCCTTTGCACCAGCACTGAGCGGGATCGAAAGTGGTACTTGACCACCACGTTGCTCTGGTACTTGTTGTAGAACAGGGAACCGTTGTACACCACGTGGCCAGTGCCTGCCCAGGGCTGGGGCAGCAGATGCTGGATAAAGTTCTGGCCTTTGATGAAGTCTCCCAGCGTTCGGAACTCCAGGACTCTCCGGCCCTTATAATAGCCATCCATGTACCAAACCTACAAGAGTAGCTTCTGGTTACTGGACAGACCACCACCAGTGACCCCATGGGTTCTGCTCCCCCATGAGATCACTAAGGACCAGCCATCATGAAGATATCATGACTGGTCCTAGTCCCAGACTCCGAGTGGCTGATGGTGATCACAGAGGATCAGGAAACTTGTTCCCTGGGACTCATGGGTACTGTAAACTCACCAGTCTTTGGACATTGTACGGAGATTGGAGATTAGATTACTGGGTAGCCATTGGGCAACAAGTGGTCATTTGACATCACTGACATGGCTAACCCCTGTAAGCACAAGGTAGTCAGGCACGTCATCATCTTCCCCATCATCATCACCATCACCATTGTGATTGTTACCATGTTAATGAGCATTTGTGAATACCCTTATATTGAACAAAGACTTAAGAACTTCAATATTGACTATATCATGACCATTTTTAATGTGCATGTGTGTTTGTGGGTTATGGGTGTTCATTCATGTGTGTGCACATGCATGTGGAGGCCAGAGGACAACCTTGGGCATCAGCCTCAGGAATGCTGTACACCTCCTTTGAGAGAGTCTCGCAATGGTCTGGAGCTCATCTATTAGACTAGACTGACTGGCCTGTGAGCCCCAGCGATCCTCCTGTCTCACCTCCTCAGCCCTGAGGTTACAGGGGCCACCACACCCAAGATTTTTATGAGGATTCTGGCAATAGAACTCAGGTCCTCATACTTGCACTTCAAGCACTTTATCAACTGAACTATCTCCCCAGACCAATATCACTACTGTCTTGAAGATAAGGAAATTAGAGACAGACATTTAGGAACCTGTCAAAGCTTCTCCAGCTAAGAAGTACTGGAACTCAGGCTGGAGAGACAGCTCAGTGGTTAAAGGCGCTTGCTTGCAAAGCCTGACCATCCAGGTTCAATTCCCCAGTACCCATGTAAAACCAGATGCACAAAGTGGTGCATGCATCTGGAGTTTATTTGCAGTGGCAGGAGGCCCTGGTGCACTCATACTCTTTCTGTCTGCCTGTCTCTCTCAGATAAAATTTTTTAAAAAATTTAATAAGTGCTGCTTAGACATCTCTATCACTCCCTCCAAGGCTCAGGGTCCATGAAGAAGAGGTGGCAGAAAGAATGTAAAAGCCAAAGGAAGGGTAGGACTGCTTACAATGCAATCTTCCAGACACAAAATGGCCTTAATATTCATGACTTCAAAGTGCCTGAAACTATTTACACAGGACCTTCATAATAAGGTCTTATTATGATGACATCAAAAGAAAAGAGTTACTAATTGGAAGGGGGAAGGGATTGGATGCAGGTTGATTTGAGAGGAGGAGATTGGGAGTGGAGGGAGGGAATTATCGTGGTCTTACTGCCTACACTTATGGAAGCTGTCATTGAAATTTTTTTTTTCGAAGTAGGGTTTTGCTCTAGTCCAGGCTGACCTGGAATTCACTATGTAGTCTCAGGGTGGCCTTGAACTCACAGCAATCCTCCTACCTCTGCCTCCTGAGTGCTGGAATTAAAGGCGTGTGCCACCATGCCTGGCGGAATATTTTTTTTGAAAAAAGAAGTGCTGGAACTATAATGCTAAATACAATTCTAAACCAACCAATTGGTTGAACCACCTTAATTCTTGGAAGTTCATTTTTCATGGCAGAGAGGTTGAAAATTACCACCTGTGCTCTGTCACACTCAGTGATCATCCAGTGGCCAGTATCAGCCACTGGGAAGGTCCCTGTTGTGGGACAGTCACTAAGTGTTCACATATAATTCTTGTGGGTCTAGTTGACGGGCAGTTCTGATGATGGAAGATACTGGAAGACTGAAGGCCACAAAAGTGCTTGGGGCTGGTGTCTCTAAGAACTTGGGAAAGGTACTGATCACTGCTCACTAGGGAGTTATTTGAAGGTTACTGGTCATTGGGAACTGGTCACTCAGGCCCCATAGAGCCAGGTTTTAGTCAATGATGGTGGTCCCATAAGATATCACACCATGATATCATGGCCATCTTCATTTGTATTTTCCATGACGTTCCACACAATGACAAAATTACCTAACCGTGTAGTTCTCGGAGTGTGTGCTCCATTGTGAAGTGGCACGTGACTGTACCCAGTAACCATTATTCTCTACTCAGTCAAAAGAATCCAGTGGACTTTGGGCCTCACAGGGCTAGACGAACCTTAGTCACTTGGTCACTAGGCAGTTAAGGAGAGGGAATAAGGACCCTGGGGACCAAGGACTTTGGACTTCAAATGTCATTGGTGTGGACTCCCTGGGAACCTGTGGGCAGTCACCAGCTGTGTACCTCCCAGGCTCTGACCCTTTGGGGTGGGTGCTGTCACTCACCCGGCTGTCTGAACTGGGGGCCATCGTGTCAGTCATCCAGGAGCCAAAGCGGGATCCCATGGCCCGGATGGTGATGGGGTTGCTGACTCCTGTCAGTTTTCCACAACCTGGGAGGCCAGAACAGCAAGATTGAAGGGAGCATATGTGAAAAGCCCAGGGGAGGTAGGGCACTGATCACACTGGGAAGGGCCAGGGCCAGGGATGAGGAAGGATGCTCAGTTCTGATCCTAGCACCAAACCAGGTAGAAGGGTTGAAAGTCGAAGGCCAAGGTCACTTCCAAATTTGGTGCCAAGGTTTAGCCTTGGGTATAAAGGTCAAGGGTGAACGTTTAAAAGTTAGACATCAAAACCATTCCTTGTACAGGGATACAGGGGTAATGTTAGGGTTGGATGTGAAGGTCAGGGGACATATGCAAGGGTGAAGGCATACCCAGCTTCTGGGCACAGGCATGGAGCCTGGCCTCAAGGGCCATCACACGCTGCTGCAGGTCCTCATACCCATAGGCACCCATCTCCTCCTGGATGGCTGCTAGGCTGCCGGACAGGTTCCTCACCTCCTCCCGCAGGCGCACAATGGTCCGTGTATCGGCCTTATACTGCTCCAGGACTGAGCTCAGGGGCAGCAGCTCCGTCATCCTGTCCTTAAGCTCCTGCCCACAAAGGTAGAATGGCCGCCAATACCCACCCCTGATCCTTGACCCATGAGTTCACCATTATCTTGGATGGTATTATTTATTTATTTGCAAGCAGAGAGAGGAAGGGAGGGAGGGAGGGAGGGAGAAGAGAAGAATGGTTGTGCCAGGGCCTCAAGCCACCTTTTGCATCTGGCTTTATGTGGGTACTGGGGACTGGAAATGGAGTTGTTAAGTTTTGCAGGCAAGCACCATGTCTCCAGCCCCACCTTATTCTTTTTTTTTTTTTTCGAGGTAGGGTCTCGCTTTAGTCCAGGCTGACCTGGAATTCACTATGTAGTCTCAGGGTGGCCTTGAACTCACGGCGATCCTCCTACCTCTGCCTCCCGAGTGCTGGGATTAAAGGCGTAAAGGCATGAGCCACCACGCCCGGCCCCACCTTATTCTTTAAGACAAGGTCTCATGCTGAACCTTGAGCTCACCAAGTTGGCTAGACTAGCTGGCCAGTGAAGTCCAGGGATCCTCCTGTCTCTGCCTCCCCAGCTCTAGGATTATAGACACACCACTACACTAAGCATTCCAAACACAGGTGTTTATGCTTATACAGCCAATGTTTTACCCACTGAGTCACCTACCCAGCCCCACAACCATTCTCTTGCCCACTGATCTGAATCCAGAAGGACCCACCTGAAAGCTTTTGGCTGAGACAGACCCATCAGCAGCCCGCAGCCTCGCATCCAGGCTCCTCATGAGGGTCTCCATGTTGCGCACATACTGGAGGTCCCTATAGGTCCGTAACTCAAGGACCTCCATGGACTGGGAGACATTCTGGACCTAGGATAGGGACAGTCCTGGAGATCAAAACTCCTCCTCCAAGCTGAACTCAGAGACAAGTTCAGGTGGGATGAGAGGCTATGCTAATACATGCCAACCTTCCCTTTACCTGATCTTACTAACAACCTCCTAAGAGCAGGTCGATCAGCACCCTGTTACCTCCTTTCAGTGTCCCAGTTCCCACCCTAACCCCCTGTATAGTAAGCACAGTGAGGCAAAGTCATCCCAGCACTTGGGAGGTACAGGCAAGAGGATCAGTTCAAGACAGCCTCCAACACATAGAGTGTGAGGCCAGTCTGGGCTATATGAGACACTGTCTCAAAAAAAACACAAAAAGGGCTGTAGAGATGGGACAGCAGTTAAAAGCTCTTGCTTGCAAAGACTGACAGTCTGGGTTTGATTCCCCAGTACCCATGTAAAGCCAGATGCACAAAGTGGTGCATGTGCCTGGAGTTCGTTTGCAGTGGCAGGAGACTGTGTTATACCCATATCTATTCTCTCTCTCTCGCAAATAAATAATCAACAAAATATTTTTAATATTCTATTTATTTGCAAGGAGAGAGAGAGAGCGCACGCGCGCTTCAGGGCCTCTAGTTGCTGCAAACAAACTCCAAATGAATGCACCACTTTGTGCATCTGGCTTAATGTGGGTACTGGGGAATTGAACCTGGGTTGTTAGGCTTTGCAGGCAAGCACCTTAACCACTGAACCATCTCTCCAGCCCAATAACAATATATATATATATATATATATATATATATATATATATATATATATATATATATATATATATATATATATTTTGGTTTTTCAAGGTAGGGTCTCGTTCTAGTCCAGGCTGACCTGGAATTCACTATGTAGTCTCAGGGTGGCCTCAAACTCATGGTGATCCTCCTACCTCTGACTCCCGAGTGCTGGGATTAAAGGCGTGCACTACCACGCCCGGCAACAATATATTTTTTAAAAACAACAAACAAAACCTATGGAAGACTGAGGTACCTTCCTCCCTCAGATCCTGAAAGTCCTGGTCCTAACCTTCACCTGCTTCTTCTCTGTGCTCATATCATTTCTTTCTCTTCCTTTCACTCCCTCCCTCCCTTTTTCCCTCCCTCTTTCTTTCCCTACCTTTCTTCCTTCCCTCCCTCTCACTGGGTCTCTAGCCCAGGCTGCACTTGAACTCACTACATAGCCAAGGATGATCTTCAATTTCTGATTCTCCTGCTTCCACTTCTCCAGTGCTGGGATTATTGGTGTGCACCACCATGACCAGTTTATATGGTTCTGAGGATGGAACCTAGGGCCTCCTGCAAGTTAGGGAAACACTTTACCAACTGAGCTACATCCTCAGCCCCTCCCCACCTTTTGGGGATAGGGTCTCATGTATCCCAGGCTGGCCTCACACTCACTACATAACTGAGGATGACCTTCAATTCCTGATCCTCCTGCCACCACCCCTCAAGTGCTGGCATGTACCACCACACCCAACTTCCAATGTCTCTTCAGTACTTCCTGGGGAGAGAAGCCATGTGTCTGTGCAGGGCTGAGAAGATAGGGAGATGCCAGGGGTAGTGTTTGAGTCTCTCCCAAGTGAGCTCAGGCCCCACTGGGCATTCCCCGCTCAGCCTTTGCTGTGCATGTTAGGAAGGCACTCTGTGCCCGAGGAGGTCTCACCCTCCATTTCTCCAGGCTCTTGCAAAGATTTCTTCTCTTAGCCAGGTTTGGTGGTGCATCCTTGTAACTCCAACTGTATCTCAGAAGCTGTGGCAGGAGTATTGCCATGAGTTTGAGGTCAGCTCGAGCTACATAGTGAGATGATCCTCCAGGTTCTTGCAAAGGTTCCTTCTCTTAGCCAGGTATGGTGGTGCATGGTGCATGCTTATAACTTCAACTCTCTCTCTCTCTCTCCCTTTCCCTCTCCCCCCCCCCCCCCCCCCCCCTCTCTCTCTCTCTCTCTCTCTCTCTCTCTCTCTCTCTGAGGCAGGAGCATTGCCATGAGTTTGAGGCCAGCCTGAGATAGTAAGATCCTATCTTCAAAGATGGGAGGATTCCTTCTCTGGTTGTCCCTATTCAATATCCCCAAAGGATGTTTTTAGGCCTTTATATGAAGATTCCTGTCCCTTGTCACTGCTCATTTTTCAGCTCAGGTGGAGGTGACCTCCTTCCTCATTAAATAAAAGATAAAGCTGAGGCTTGTGTTCAGACAGGAGAGGGTCAGCACCAGTGCCGCCGCCAGTGACTCCCAAGACCCTACTCTGCCCCACTGGAACCACTTGTCCTGACAGCTGGGTACAATATATGTTTTTAGAGGTAATGGCTCACTCTAGCCCAGGCTGACCTGGAATTCACTTTGTAGTCTCAGGGTGGCCTCAAACTCACAACCATCCTCCTTGGACTCCTGATACTTCTGGCTCTACCTCCTGAGTGCTGAGATTACCGCTGTGCACCACCACACTCAGTATATGTGGTGCTAGAGATGAAACCCAAGGCTTCCTGTTTGCTGGGTAATCCCTCTGCTCACTGAGCCACAACCTAAGCTCTATGGTGAAATATTTTTGTGTGTGAAATACTTTTACAGTCCCTGTGAGCAATCAGAATGCTTGATGTAGGCTGGAAAGATGGCTCAGCGTTTAGGTGCACTTCCAGCAAAATCACGAGGGCTTGGGGGGAGGCTGAGATTGTCCAAGTTCAAATCTCCAGATGCCACATAAATCAACTGGGCATGGCCATGTGTGCCTCTAACCCCAGTCCCCAGGGGAGCCAAGAGCAGAGAATCTTCGGAGCCCACACAAACTCTGGAATCAGTAAAAGAAGCCTCTCAAAACAAAAACCAGGCAGAAGACTCTCAAAACAAGACCAGGCAGAAGAAAGATGGAAAGGGACATCAGAAGTTCCCCTCTGGCCACCACAGGCGAGTGACCCCTGCTGTATGTGAGAGTATGGGGTACCACAAAGGCACATACACATGCATACACCACCTTACACACACACACACACACACACACACACACACACACACACACACACACACACACAAACACACACAAGCAAAAATAAGAATAGCCGGGTGTGGTGATACACATCTTTAATCCAGCACTAGGAGGCAGAGTTAGGTGGTTCACAGGGAGTTCAAGGCCACCCTGAGACTACAAAGTGAATTCTAGGTCAGCCTGGGCTAGAGTGAGCCATTACCTCTAAAAGCATTTATTGTCTCCAGCTGTCAGGACAAGTGGTTCCAGTGGGGCAGAGTAGGGTCTTGGGAGTCACTGGAGGCGGCACTGGTGCTGACCCTCTCCTGTCTGAACACAAGCCTCAGCTTCATCTTTTATTTAATGAGGAAGGAGGTCACCTGCACCTGAGCTGAAAAATGAGCAGTGACAAGGGACAGGAATCCTCACATAAAGGCCAGTAAGCCTCAGGGATCCTCCTGTCTCTGCCTCCCCAGTGCTGGAATTACAGGCACACACCACTACACCCATCTTTTTTGTGGGGGTTTTGGGGATTAAATTCAGATTTTTATGCTTGCAAGGCAAATACTTTACCAACTGAACTATCTCCCCAACCTCTGCTTTTCTTTTTTGAAGCAGGGTCTCTTGTATCCCAGACTGCCCTTGAACTCACTGTGTGAGGCTTACTGGCTAGTCTATTCCAACCCATGAGCTCCATGTGAGTGTAGTGAGAGACCCTGTCTCACAAAATAAGGTGGGGAGTGATTGAGGAAGACACCCAGCATCAATCTCTGGCTTCACATGCATGCTTGTGCATGTGTGTACCAGCACCCGATCTGCATACACAGCACACACACACACACACACACACACACACACACACACACACACACACACACACACACACAACAATCCACCTGGCCAGATCTGCTGGGACCAACCCAGATAGAAAGTACAGGGCAGAGCGAGAACTGGAAGGATATCACAGCCTTCCCTGAATGCCCATGGCAGGTCTTAAATTTCCCTGGGTGCACCCAGTAGGTCCTTACCTTCCCTGGGTGCACCTGGGCCTTACCTTCTCCATGAGCTGCAGCAGCTCCCGACTCCGGCCATCACGGGCGCAGGTGCTCTGCGCAGGGATCACAGCTGTGCAGATGCATTTGCCATCGGGTGCCTGGGCCGAGGTGTACAGCTGCCAGCCCTCTTCTGGGCTCTGGAAGAGGGTCTGTGGAGGAGGGGGTCTGGTCAGAGTGGGAACCAAAGGTTTGCTCCCATCTTGATTTTTTTTGGTCTCTGTGCAGATGCATGTGTGCAGTGTACACACATGTGGAACTCAGAAGAGGACAGCAGGTGTCTTCCTCTACTGCTCTTCTGCCTTATTTTCTTGAGGCAGAGTTTCTCACTGAATCTGGAACTCACTACTTTTAGGTTAGACTCCTTGACCAGCAAATCCCAGTGATCCTCCCGTCTCTCTACCCACTGAGCCACATCCCCAGCCCCCAGAATAATGAATTCTTACAGGCGTGGAAGAAATTCTGAAAAGAGTTCTGATAAGTGTTTTAAGGAGAAATGAGCAGCACAGAAATTGGTTGTTTGCAGGCGTAACTGATCACCAGTGGAGGCTGTTCCCAGGAGTGGAGACAGAGATACAGCAGACTGAGAATGATGACTAATTCAGGAGAGCCCCCCTCCCACCACACACACTACCTTTTCCTCTTCCCACTCAATAAAGTCTCCTATTAACATGTAAGCAAAGGATATAATTACACAAATGAGTTTCACTCCTCCACTAATTTATAAAAAAGCAAACCATTCATAAATGCTGTCTGAAACTATCACAATGAGTCATTCTTTGTGTTTTATATACACCATGCCTAAATTGAGGGAACCCCCTCTTTTTGTGTGTATGTGGATGGACACACGAGAATGTGCAGGTGCATATGCACTGGGTTAGAGATGGCTTAGCAGTTAGGGCGCTTGTCTACAATGGCTAAGGACCAGAGTTTGATTCCCCAGTGCCCACTTAAAGCCAGATCCACAAAGTGGCACATGCATCTGGAGTTCATTTGCAGTGGCTAGAGGCCCTGGTACACTCATTCTCTCTGTCTTCCTTCTATCTCTTCTATGCTTGCAAAGGAATAATTAAATAAATAACTAAATAGAAACTCCTAGGGACACCATTAAAAAAAAACTCAGTGTTTACTGTGTTCTGAAAATATTTGTTTTAAGGGCACAGTAAAGCCCTCAGTAATGTCGCAGGTCTATTATCGAAGTCCTCAGGAGATGGAGGCAATAGGATCAGGAGTTCAACGTCATCCTTGGCTACATAGTGAGACTGTCTCAAAATAACAAAATCAGGGTGAGGGAGATGGCTCAGAGGGTCAAGTGCTTGCTGAATTCGGATCTCCAGGCCCCACATAAAAGCTGGAGGCTGTGGCTGGCTTCTTGGATTCCAGTATGCCTATGGCAGATGAGAGATGGTAACAGGAAAATTCCTCCTGAAGCTTACAGAGTAGTGAATGAGAGATCTTGCCTCAAACATGGTAGAAGGTGAAGACTGACCCCAAAAGTTGTCCCCTGACATCCCCATATGTGTTGAGGCACTCACGCATCGTACACACAAATTTAAAATAAAACAATAAAAATGGGCGTATTTTGCATCAAACATGCACCCATCCTTTGTTGGACTTTACACTACTTCTCAGTGATTATCAACAGCCAACCCAGTGCGAAGGATATAGAAATCACTGTCATACTGTATTGCTTGAGAAATAATGACAAGAAAAAAGTCCAAGTTGGGCATGGTTGTGACATCTGTCATCCCAGCACTTGGGAGATGGAGACAGGAGGATCAGATATTCAAGGTCATTCTCAGCTACATAATGAGTTCAAGGCCAGCCTGAGATACATGAGAGTCTATCGAAAAACAAAACACCAACCAGCCACACATGAGTGTATGTATAATGTATGTGTATATGTATAATGCATGCACATGTGTGTGCAGATGCGTATGTTCAGTGCACACACGTGTAGAGGCCAGAGGAGGTGTCCTCTAGCACTCTTCCACGTTGTCTCCTTCAGACAGTCTCTCACTGAACTTGGAGCTGCTGATTTCAGTCTGAGCCCCAGTGATTCTGCTATCAGGACTAGGGGTGCAGGTGAGCGTCGCTGCCATGCGACGGCAGAGTTTCACTGTAGCTCAGACTGGCCTTGAACTCATGGTACATCATCACCACACTTTTTGCATGGGCGCTGAGGATCAAACTCAGATTCCCTCAGGCCCTCATGTTTACTCAGCAAGTTCTCTTACCTGCTGAGTCATCTCCCAGCCCTATCCTCCAATAGTTTCAATCCACAGAAGAAGCCTATAGATGCTGCTGAGTCTATGCCAAGGAAGCCAGGGGACCTGGTTTAAGTGTTGCTCACTACTCTGTATGCCACTCCAGCTCGCTCTTGAGCTTCTAAGCTACGCCTTGCTTCTGCCTCCCATCTTGCTGCAGGAGGACTCGGAAGACAGACACTTGTTACCTCGACTAGCTTCCCCCCCCCATGGGTTCTGGGGATCCCAACACCCATAGTCCTACTTGCACTGCAAACACTTTTTCCTGCTGAGATATCCCCTCAAATCCTGTTTAATTTGATTTTGAGATAAGGTTGAGGGTAGCTCAGGCTAGCCTCAAACTCAATATACAGCTAAGGCTGGCCTTAAACTCCCGATTCTTTAAATTTTTTTTTTGAGAGAAAGAGAGAGAGAGGCAGACAGAAAGAGAGGGTGTACCAGGGTCTCTGGCCACTGTCAATAAACTCCAGATGCATTCACCACTTTGTGCATCTGGCTTTATGTGGATACTGGGGAATTGAACCCCGGGTCCTTCTGCTTCGCAGGCAAGTGCCTTAACTGCTGAGCCATCTCTCCAGCCCTCCTGATTCTCTTGTCTCCATCTAACAAATGTTGGTGCACTGGTGGTATAGCGGTGAGCACAGCTGCCTTCCAAATGTTGGGAGCCACCATCTAACCTGCCTGTCTCTAATCTTTTTTGTTTGTTTATTGGCTCTAGATGCTGTACCCTGCATCTCTTTGCAGCCTAGGCAAGTGCTCTATCACTGAACTATATCCCCAGCACTCTTTTTTTTTTTAAAAAAAAACTTTCTACTGAAAACTTGTGTAAGTATAGACAATATACCATGATCATAATCCCCTCACATGCCCAGCAGTTTTTATTTTTAATTAATTGATTAGCTTGTTAGTTTTGTGTGGGCACATGTATGTGCAGGGGTCAATGTCAAGTGTCCCTCTCAATCACTTTCCACCTTGCCCTCTCTATTTGTGAGTGCACATGCCACAGGATGTGTGTGAGGTCAGAGGACAACCTCAGGATGTCTGTCCTCTCCTTCCATCTTTGAGACAAGGCCTCACTGTTCTGCAGCTCTGTGCATCAGACTCGCTGGTCTGCAAGCTTCTGGATTCAACTGGCTCCTACTTCCATGTCATAGGCATGTTGGGATCACAGACACATGTGCCATTTTGTGTCTGGTTTTACTTGGGTGCTGGAGGGGATCAATTTAGGGGGCTTTCAAGCAAACACATTAATCACTGAGCCAGTTCCCCAGCTTCTAATCTTATCATTATCATTGTTTTTTGAGACAGTGTCTCTCCCTGAACCTAGAACTCACCAATTCGGCTAGTTAGCCAACAAGTCCTAAGGATCCTTCTGACTTCACATCCCCAGCATTGGGATTATTGACACCTACCACCACATGGGTGCTGGGGATCTGAACTCAGTCTTAATGCATGTGCAACAAGCACTTTATTAACTGAGCCATATCCCATGCACCCTCTTTTAATTTTTTTTTAAAAATCTGGCCTTGCTTAGTTGTTTAGAATGGCCTTGAACTCCCTCTGTAGCCAAGGCAGCTGGGATTACAGGTGTGGGCCACCAGACTCAGTCAGGAGTCCAACCTTAGACAAGAAGAATGGCCCACAAGGGTTTCTTCTTGGTTCTGGGAGAATGCACACATTAGCTCAGCCTCCTGGCAGAACAAATCCAATTCTTTAACAATAACAAAAAGGCAAACAATGAACAGGAGCCCAAATGTCCCCGCCTGTCCTCCCCTGGCTCTGGTCCCCAGCAATCAGGACAGAACTCCCCCCAAAAAGATTCTCATTTGTACAAAAACAAAGCAGCCCAGTTCAACATAATTAACATCTCCTGCTTTCTCTGCGTGTCTTTTGAAGCAAACAAGGCATTTTCTCCCAGCATATGAAATATTGAATTGTAAAAGAGAAGCAAGATTTAAGTGGCATGAAGAGAAGGCCTCCGTGGCTTTCCTAAAATAATTGTCTGTGTTTATGCACCTCGCCAGGATGTTCTCTGCAACAGAGTAATTAAATGCCTGAGGTTTGGCCATATAGTCTCTGAACACTAAGATCTTGGGTTTTGCCCTGCGGGTTTAAGCTCAATGATGCACTCAAGTTCACATCCCTGGGAGCTGCTGGAATGTCCTGGAAGGCTCAGTGTTTGAGACCCCCAAGTTGGGAATGTTTTTAAATATTTATTTATTTATTTATTTATTTATTTATTTATTTATTTATTTATTTATTTAGAGACAGGATCTCACTCTAGCCCAAACTGACCTGGAACTCATTCTGTAGTCCAGGTTGCTTTCAAACTCATGATTCTTGCACCTCAGCCTCCTAAGTGATCCAGAATGCTCTGGTTTTTAAATTTTTATTTTGGTGTGTAGGCATGTATGTAACAGCAGAACATCTGCCTAGAATCCATAGTGAGGGTCGGTTGTTGTGGCTCAGAGGTAGAGCTTCTGCCTAGAATCCAGTCAGGGCTAGGGGTGTGGCTCAGAGGTAGAGCTCCTGCCTAGAATCCACAGTGAGGACTGGGGCATGGTTCAGAGGTAGCTCCTGCCTAGAATCCACAGTGAGGGCTG